>SRPY01000832.1:0-14349 GCA_018360145.1 Claviceps africana | reverse complement strand
AAAAGGGGGGGGGGGGGGGCCGCGGCAAACAACAACGCTCCGCCCCCGGGAGACGGAGGAGCGGTCCACGTGGGCATGTGTCGACGAGGTCGTGGTTGGGCATTGTCGCCGAGGACGTCTTGGTGCAGTTGGTGTGGCTCGGCTCGGGTCTTGTCCTCCGGCACGGACCGGGCACCGAGGCCGGGCTGGCCGTCGTGTCGGGCCCTGATGTCGTGCGCAGAGTGCTCGAGAGGATCGGGGGATATGCTTGATGCCCTTTTTCAGCCGTCAACGTCGGCGTCCGTCGTTCTGTTACGCGCGTGCGAGTATCCCAAGAAATCACGGAGTCCGCGTAAATAGCAGAGGGGCGAGCAGTATTTCCAAGGAGGGCACCTCAGCTGGACTTTCCCTCCCGCTTTTGTTTCTTCTTTTTTTTATCTCTTTTCTCTCATTTTGTCTCTTCCCTCTCTCTCCCCTCCCCTTTCCTTTCCCTTTTTTCCCCTTTCCCTTCCTTCCCTTCCTTCCCTTCCTCCCTTCCTTTCTACACATCATCTCCTCCCGCCACTTCTTCCGCACTCCACACCCATCCCAACACAAGAACCTCCCCCAAATCCCACCACGCCAAATCACCAGACCCCGCAAACACCCTAGACCCAGGCTAGTCGCCAAGAACCCGTCTCCAGCCGTCGGCATCACGGGACCAAGTCGCACGCCCGTGGTTGGCGCGGCTAACGCACCAGGAGTTCCACATCCCCCGCAAACGATGGAACCCACTCGAGCATGAAGCCCGTCCCTCCATGTTGGACCGTTTATGGAACGTGTTTTCATCGACAGACGCAGAGGAGGGGGATAAAAAAGGAGGCGAGGGCGCACATTCTGCAGGACTAACGCGTTTGTTTCTTGAATTGAGTGGGCTTTCTCTCCTTGTCGATACGTTGAGCGCGGATAATCATCAACGTTCAACCCCCTCCCGGCCGTTCTTCCCACGAAATCATGTCCAGACCATATGAGAATAAGCTCGCGATTGTGACGGGTGGATCCAGAGGTGCGCGCGACCGAGATGGGCCCTTTTTGTTTTTTTTTTGTCGTTTCGTTGTTTTTTTTTTTTTTTTTTTTTTTTTTTTTTTTTGTGTTCTCTCCCTATCCGCTCTCCCTCTGTGCTCACCATGCCCGGCGCCCCCGACATGTAAACTGTGACGGTTGACCGCTTCTCGAGACGAGTAGGCATCGGAGAGGCAGTCACCAGACGACTCGCCGCCAAGGGAGCCAACATCGTCGTCGCATACACCTCCGACTCGTCCACGGCGCCGACCCAGCAGCTCTGCGCCGAGCTTTCGACCAAGCATTCGGTTCGCTGCCTCCCCGCCAAGGCGGACCTCTCCGAGCCCGCCGCCGCGACGAGCACCATCCTCGACGCGGCCAGAGAGCTCTTCTCCTCTAT
Source organism: Claviceps africana (assembly GCA_018360145.1). NCBI lineage: Eukaryota > Fungi > Ascomycota > Sordariomycetes > Hypocreales > Clavicipitaceae > Claviceps > Claviceps africana. The sequence continues at coordinate 12,929 of SRPY01000832.1, read as the reverse complement.
GCACGGCAGCGGCGGCGACTTCCAGGTCGACATGCTCATCAACAATGCCGGCCTGGCGTCCAACCAGCTGCTCGACGACGAGGAGCGCGGCCCCATCACGGCCGAGGAATTCCACCGCGTGTACACGGTCAACGTGCTGGCGCCCCTGCTGCTCACACAGGCCGTGGCGCCGTACCTGCCAAGGGACCGGTCCGGACGCATCGTGTCCGTATCCAGTGTCAGCTCGTCCATCGGATACCAGGGGCAGTCCGTGTACGCGGGGAGCAAGGCCGCCGTCGAGGCCATGACGAGGACGTGGAGCCGCGAGCTGGCCGCGAGGGCTACCGTGAATGCTGTCAATCCCGGTCCCGCGTGGGGGGACATGTACGCACGCGCCGGTGAGAAGTTCTGGAAGATCAACCAGCCGTACGTGGACGTCGCGCCCCTGGCCGAGTACCACGGGGAGAAGGACGTGCTGGCCATGGCGGGCCAGGACGCCCAGAGGTTCGACACGACCGTCAGGGAAGGCATGGGCGGAAGGAGACCGGGTTTCACGAGCGAGATTGCTGGCACGATTGACATGTTGTGCTCGGCCGAAGCAGGCTGGACCACGGGAAGTGTCGTCTGTGCCAATGGCGGCATGAAGATGTCCATTGCGTAGATAGTCACATGTTCCTGGTTCTCGTCGGAAGGGGGGACAAACCCGCAGCATGGAGCCGCCGCCGTGATGGTTGATGAGGCGCTGGGAACATCAAAAGGCCATCCATCTTTCTATTCAACAATGCGTCCTCTATTTCCATCTTGATCCTCACAGATTGGACACAGTGTCCACGGCCCTGGTGAGCAACTTGGCCAACAGTGTACCCTTTCGCCAGATGTCGTCGTGTTCACCATCACCGTCGGTTAGCTCCACCACCAATCTGTCCGCCTTGGATCCAACGAGGCTGTCCTTCATTCTCTCGCCCTGTCTGTATGGCACCAGCTCGTCTTGCGGGCCCTGCACGAGCATGACATGTCTGCCGTCTGGCCATTCTGTGGCCCAGTCGTCCACGAAAGCTGGGCTGATGGCCCTCCACACATCTTTGTCATGGCCGAACGCATTTCTGGTGATTTGGGCATAGGTCGGACGATACTGATCGTGTTGGCCACCAGGATTCTCGGTCAGTTCCAGCATATCATACAGCCCATTGATACCCAAAACCATCCAAGGTGCGTGAATCGGATCCTTGACCGTGCCGGCAGCCCATCTCTCGGGATTCATGGCCGCCTGGAACGCCAGGGTAGCGCCACAGCTGTGGCCGACCAGAATGTAGTTGTTTCCAAAGTCGGCTCGTTTCTGCAAAAAGGAGATGGCCTCGACGACATCGACAATATGCTTCGGATGGGCGGCGTTTCTGCTGTCGTCGCAAGGACGACTCGGATCCGTCGGATGACTGGGATACGGAGAGAGGGAATAGTCAATAGAAGCGAATGCGACGGGTGATTTTCGAGACTGCAGCCATGCCGGTGAGAGGTTCTTCAGCGTCGGTGTGAAGGATGCTGATGTGATGAGCGGATCTCGCCACGCCCCTCCGTGGATGTAAATAACCCACAGGGTATGAGGATCCGGAAGCCATGACGAGGGCAAGGTCTCGGTCTCGGGCCAAGGAATATACTTGATGGGCACCCAAACATCAACATGTTGTAGTTGGTTTGGAAGGGAAGCATAGGCGACTTGTGATTTCTGCCACATGGGTACGCCGAGATCGTTTCGCTGGACCCAAGGCTTTTCCGACCAACTGTCTGGTATTGAGCCCATTGTTTCTCTCTTTTTTGTCTTTTTTGTCTTTATTTTCGTCTTTTTTCCCCTCCTTTTTTTATGTCAACAATCGTTGCCAACCAAGAGAAAACGAGTGTCGGGGTTTAAGCTCCGTACGCCACCCCTTGATGGTAAGCACTCGGGGATTCCAGGTCTTTGAGGTCAAAGGTGAGGCGTCGCGACAACTTTACCCCCAACCCGAGTTTGATATCGAGCTCCGAAGATGGTTCTTGTCCGCCCAGGAACAGAGCTTATGGTGGAAGTCGCAAGCAATATGTACCCGTGAACCAATCCTCCAATCCTTCATTCCGCCGCCGCCGCCGCCGCCACCGCCGTCAAGCGCGAAAGCCGGTGGCTTAAACCAGTGGACCAGGTCCATTTGTGACGTGGGCCGACGGAACCACCTGGCTGATGACGGCGGGCCCAAGATGTTTCTTTCTCTTTCTTCTCTTGTGTTTGTGCCCCCCCCCCCCTCCTTCTTCTCCCCCTTGTTTTTTAAGCGGGTTTTTTTTTTTAAAAAAAAAGGAGGAATCCCAGCGATGGAAAGGTCCGCTGCTACAGAGCGCGATAATCCTCCCGGAAACGCTCTGCCACCGCTTGATCCATGATTCAGGCGTCCACCCACCTTGATGGCCCCATTCGCCGTCGGAGGAAATGGACACGTTTATGATCTGTGCTGGATGGCCAATGACGGTCGTATATCTTTCTGCTCCGTGGGTATCGTCCCATCTGATCTACACAGGTAGGTGTAGATGAGGCTGTCTGTCTTATGGGAAGGGCAGTCACCTGGCAAGTATGTCCAGGATGGACTGCCGATATGATGGTGAAGGAAGAGCCTGGAGTTGTATGCATGAAAGTCATGTGGATGGATGGACGTGGGCAGAAGGGGGCATCATGCAGAGTAAGCGCAGCAGAGTGGTTGCGGCAACGCATGTCGAGTGTTTTCTTTTCTTTTCTTTTCTTTTTTTTTCTTCCCTTGTTCCTTTTTTCCCCGACGGGCAAAGCTGTCGGACCCGAGTGCATTTCGAAGCGCATCTTGCTTGACCTCTCGATCCATGACTGCAAAGCTGCATCTGCATATGCATTGTGCAGCCGTCGCTTTCAGGTTGGGGAGGGCGGTGCATGTGGCATGTGGCATGTGGCACGCCAGTCCCACCTTCCTTCTATCCGTGACTCGGCTACCAGTTGCAGTTTGCGACAACTTGTCGTGTCCCCACTTTTCCTCCCATGCCGGAGACTTGACGACTTCATGTGACCACAAGTCATGCTCCCGCGGCTCCGGGAGATTTGTACATACAAGACAAAAGTAAAGAAAGGAACAGGGAAAAGAGAAAAGAGAAAAGAGAAAAAGTTGCGGGGGTGACGTGGGAGTTTTCTGAGGAAGCACGTGCCATGCAGACTTGATTGACAATGAGTCCGACTCTTCATGATGACGTCTGCATCTGTCTCACCAGCCAAGTCGCACGAGTCCATGGTCAGATTTTCGCCCAAGCAACGGCGCGTATCCGTTGCCCAATTGGCAAATGGGCCGCGGTCACGTCGACGCCCTTTTGCCTCCTGAGCAGTGAGAGGTGAGCAGTGAGCAGTGAGCAGAGCACGGAGCAGGTGTCGAGAAACCAAAGCAGAGAACAAACCGACAAACGACGTGGACAGTACCGCCGCCCTTGCCCTTGCCCACTTCTCTGCCTATGAGAACGAGCTCCCAGCCGTCTGGCCTCTGCGGTCGCGTATCTCCTCTCTCGTCCCGCCTTCGAGCCTCGACAACACCTCCTCCTCCGCACCACGGCCGCCAGCAACGCGGTCCATCCACAGCCAGCGGCCGCTCCTCCGTGTGCTTCGCTTCTCCCCAACATCATCCAAGTCGTCGCCGCTCCGACTGCATCCCCGGCCAGTCGGCAGCCATGGCCCGGTCCATAGACGTCGCCTCCGTCTGCAAAGACTCCAAGTCGAAACATGCTCCCCAAATCGCTTCCGTCATCTCCAATGCACTCGACACGTTGTCGCCCACCCAAGACTCGGCCGACAAGATTGCCGCTGAAATCGACAACCTGTATCCGAGCGACTCCGCCGAGGCCGAAGACTGGCTGTGGACCTTCTGGTCCGTGTTGGTCGGCGTGGCCAGAGTGATTCCCGCCGACGACGAGCGCCAGCAGCTCCTCGTTCTGACCGTGGCCAAGCTGAAGACCAAGAGAGATCAAGAGGTGGAGATGTGGGGGCAGCGGACGAGGGTGTGGACCGAATTGCCCATGTTGGGACCCATCATGAGAGATGCATGGTCTTGTGAGTACAACTATCATCATCTATGCTGCTGTTGTGCAGATGTTGTCCCGCGAGAGTCTCGAGGAAGACGGTTCCCCCCCCTTTCCACCATCTCTCTCGCGCCAACAAGCGCACCAAGCGACCCCGATCCAGAGCATTTATACAAGCACTGACAAGCTGTGGCCGCCGCGCAACAGTGACCCCGAATTTCAACGACTCGGAAAACCTCGACCCAAGCTCCATCGATGAATGGGTCTCCCTCAACTCATTCGCCGCCCGCATCTACGGTCTCTCTCTCCAAGATTGGCACAACTTTGCCATCTGGGAACTGCGCTTCGGTCTGGAAGAACCCATCGAGGACCGTCCCGGCGTCAGAGACGCCATTATTGCCACGGTCTATGAGTGGATCACCCATGCCGGCAAGGAGCTGCACAGAAACGGAACCGAGAGCATCACGTTGAATGCCATGGAGACGCGCGCCCTGAGGCCCGGAAGCCTGTTCAAGAGCGACCAGTCTGGACTCTCCGTCGAGCGGTGGAATTTTTGGCGTGAGAGGATTGGCGTCTTGGGCGCCGGCGCAGGAAGTGGTCTTTCCAAGGAGAAGGCCCAAAAGGCATTGGAGGCGATGAAGGAGATTGGAGGCTGAGAGGAATTGTGCGCCGGCGTCTCCATCTCCAGCGGTACATGTAGGCAAGACGAGATGAAGAAGAATTTCCGGAATTCATGACGAAATGGAAAGCGAAGAGGGCAAAAGGGGGGGGGGGGTTGTCTTTGGAATCATGGTCTGCAAATGTTTTGCAGTTGGGCCCATGATCAAGTCCACAACATAAAGTGGCCTGTCTTTGGCCTCTTTGGCCTCTTTGGCCTCTTTGGCCATGTCGTGATCAGTCGCTGAACCCCTCGTGTCGAATTACTATCCTACACCACTCGGTGCGCCCACTTGTCAAGCTTGATTCGAACAGAGATAGAAAAAAGTTTTGAATAAGGAGCAAGAAGAGAACTAGGGGGCCAAAAAAAAAAAAGCTGCAACGCAGGCTCCACCCCTCAAGCATACATCATGTCCATATCATCCTCGTCAGCATCCTTCTCGACAGGCTCAACAAGACTCTTCTTCTTCCCCATCTCCTCCCGACACATGGGACAGGTGCCCTTGCTTCGCAGCCACGGCCCCACGCACTCCAGATCGAAGCGATGCCTCCCCTTGCACGGCAGCTCGACCACCAAGCAATACTGGTCCTCCAGGTACGGAATCTTGCAAATGGCGCAGTCGTCGGCCCCCGCCAGCGTCTTGCGGTTCACCCGGTCCAGAGCGTCGAGGAAGTCCTGCCCCACGCCCTCGAGCCGCGACGGCGGGTCGTTGATGTCCCCCTCGAGCACCGACACGAGGTCCAGCAGGAACGAGCGGTTTTCGGGGCTGGGCGCCGTGGCGGCGAGCGTCTGCATCTGGTCCTGCAGGAGGCGGAACACGTTGGCCACGTCGGGGAGCGTCGGCGTCGCGTTGGGGTTGTTGTGCGGCGTCGTGGTGCCCGAGGAGGAGACGCGGTCGAGGAGCGAGAAGAAGGAGGCCATGTTTACGCGACGGGTCGAGGGAGTCGAGGGCGTGAATTGCACATTGTGCTCCACTGGAGGGTAATGTCAGTCACCTTTCTCTCTCTATCCCTCTCTCTCCCTCTCTCTCTCTCTCTCTCTCTTTCTTTTCTTTTCCTTCTTCTCTTCATTAACATCCTTTCCCATATGGACTCGCCCGCTCGATTCTCAACCCACGCGCAAAGGGAAAAAAAAAAGAGTGAACCCATGCACAACCTACGAACCTTCGTACTGCGAAGCCATTTCCAGACGCACCCGTGCCTCAACTCAACGAGGTCCAATACCAACGCGGATTCCACAAGAACGACAAACGAAAAAGTCCAACAAAGACAAAGTCTCCCAGCGACACCCTCCAATCCGCGTCCTCCTCCCCCTTCCCCCCCAAAAAAGGGGGCACGAAAAAAAAAATTAGAGAGAGCGAGCTTGCGCTGGCGCAGCGCCGATGAGTGCGGGCAGATGAATCCCTGTCGATCGCAAAGTTTTTTTTGTGCTGTGCCGGAGTTTCTTTCTTTCTCTTGTCTTGTTTTCGGACGGGGGGGCTTCGTTGTGTCGGCGAGGTTGGTGCTCCTTTTTTTTTTTTCGCGCGAGGGAAAAAAGACGCAAGGTCGATGGGAGAGGCTTTTTGGCGTGGTTTTAAGAAGAGGACAAATGGTTGTGCTGGCTGGGGCTGACTGACGTAGGCTTTTGATGAGCCTAGATGGTGGATGCGGGACGTGGGGATGGCCGGTGGGGCTGTGCTGGTGCCGGTGGGGTGGTCAGGGTCCGGTCTGATGCGGTCATTTCTCCTTTTTTTTTTTCCCTTCTCGTTTTTTTCCCTCTTCCGATCCTGTTTGACCGCGGCAGCTGCACAAGGAAAAAGGAAACAGCAAGGAAAAGTGGCGTCATGGCAGTACAATCCCTGAATGATTCTACACGGGTTACTCGGGCCACGGGGGTTATGCCTCTTGACGCAAAGGAGCCTTTCCTCTCTCTATAATTTGTCATATTCAGTCCAGTACTCGTTATCAAGAGGCGATATAGCACTATTTTCGCATCTTACTAGGTTGATTACCTCCTTCAAGTAACGCAGTCCAGTCAGATGGGCGTGTATTATACGCATATGTAAGAAATGAAGGAAGGGAGGGAGGAACAAGAGAAAAACGCGCAAATGCTAGACGGTGCAGAAACGACAACGTTATGCCAGTAAAGACATCTTGACAACGTTGTCGTGCGGACCTTTGCAAGCATTGTTCAGCGTGCGACTACACTGGGAAGTTCCGCTCGAGTACGCCTTACACACGACGAGTTCCGATCAAGCTTCTGTATCGATTTCCTCCAATGCTTGACTATCTTGGTGGCTCTATTTGGCCACTCGTGCGGATAGTCTTGCACAAGTACACATGTCGTACCAACATGAAACGCTTACATGCATGTTCGTGACGGCACGGCTATTCATCTGTCAAACCAGTTTATGGCGCATGCATCAACACGAGGTAGCTAACTCGTGGCGAGCACCGGAGCTCATCGTCTCAGTGTGTCCGTCAGAATGCGTGCATGCCGACTTCCCCCTACACCCGTCGCTCGTTACTGTCACGGCCTTCGTGGTTGGCCCGGTGGACGATGTATCGTCAGTGGCTTAAAAGGCTTGTGCAACCGGTCCATGGATGGTGGCGGCCCCAGTCCAACTGGCCGTCTCACACCTCCAATCGGCCTCATTGCTGTAAACGTCGTGGAATGAAAGGTCGTCATGGCTTCCCGAGGCGTGGCATCTGTGGCTGATGGTCCGTCACTGGCTGGCTCAGGAGATTGCTGTCTAGGAGGAGAACTCGAGAAGCAGGCGTACTGCTTTCCTGGAGCATCACCCGCGGACGATTTGCCCGGGATGCTCCGCGATGTTGGCTGCGGCCCGCGGATTTTGTGTTTCGTAAATTCTGCATCGATCGCAGCCGTTTCTGCACTACACACGACGGGCTGCGGCCCTAGGCGATGAGCCGCTCTGGATGCGGCGGCGTTGTACCGTGCCAAAGAAAAGTCTACTGGCTGGGGCTTGCCACTCATGGTAGTAGCGGGTGCCTTGGCATCGGTTGTGATGAAGCCAAGAAGACTCCGTTGGTCTGGCCGTCTCTTGGTGGTTCCCGTCCTTGGTCCACGTTTTGGTTCCGTTCTTTCGGCAACAAATGAGGACGTCGCCTTCACTCCAGATGCCGCAAGAGCGCCCGCAGTCACGAATCCCGACGATGAGGGCATGGTGAATCCGTCGCTCTGCTCCATCGTAGTGGCGTACTCTGGTTTCCATTGCGTCCCGCCCGAGACGCCACGGCCACCCGAAGAGTATCCTGTCCTTTGTCGCTTCGGTACGTGGTTGGCTTGCCTTTCGGGATTGGGATCCTCTGCGTCGGCCTCGTTCGGATCGAACGGGTCGATGGGAAACTGATCATCCTCGGGACAGAAAGACGGGGGAAGTTTGTCAAATATTGTCTTTTCAGATGGGACCTCTCGACCAAGGATTTGGCCGATACCTTCAACCACGTGTCGATCAAACGATGGGCCCTGTGCTTCAAAGGCTGCTGCGAATGGAGAGACAAACGGGGACAGTTCCACCCTGTTGCTGAGTCCTTGGGACCCATACATCGGGCAGCTCAGGTAAAGCAAGGCCTTGGCGCGCGTCATGGCTACGTAAAGCAAGCGTCTCTCCTCGTCCATATCGTGTGCTCGAGAGTGCGGGATCGAGCCTCCATACACTGAAGGAACGAACACGACTGGCCATTCCAGACCCTTGGCAGCATGGATGGTCGATATCGTCACTTGGGATGTCTTATCCTGCTGTTTGTCGTCTGATTGTGCGTCTGAGGCCAAGGCTATGTTGGTCAAGAACCTGCCCAGAATGTTGTCTTCTTTTGCTTGTTCCACCTGGTCGATGGTCGGCAGCTCCTCCTCCTCGGCTTTGCCAAAGTCACGCATGAAATCCCCTGCTAAACTGAACAATTCTTGCACATTGGCCCAGCGCTGCTCGTGCTCTTCTTCATATTCCGTCTCGAGGTATTTCTTGAAGTTGAGCTGGTTGACAAGATACTCCATCAGGTCCATCAATGTGAAGGACTCCGGTTGACTCATCTGCTCTGCTTTCTGTCGCAGCGCAGAGACGATTCTTAGCAGTTCCGTGTTCAACTTCTGCTCCATGACCGGCCGAATCTTGGTTGTTGCTTGTCGTCCACCACGGCAGTGGCCCCATAGCAGAGCCCAAAGACTGAGTTTGGACTTCTCGGCCTCTTCCAGGAGAGACTTGATTGTCGCCTCTCCTATGCCTCTGCGCGGCACATTGATTATGCGGGAAACAGCATCATTGTTGTTCGGTTGGTGTACCACTCGTAGGTAATCGAGAAGGATTTTGATCTCTTTTCGTTCGTAAAACTTGTGCCCGCCAATCATTCGATAGGAAATGCCAGCTTTTCCCAGAGCCGATTCTATGTGTCTCGACAAGGAGGCTGAACGCAGAAGGATCGCGACGTCCTCGTTCTTGAGCGAATCTCCAAGCATCAAGACCACCCTCTTCAATTCCGAAACGATCCATTCCCCTTCCGCGGATGAACTCCTGAGCTTTCTGAGAACCGGTTTCGTGCCCTTGGTGTGTATTGGCAACAGGACTTTTTCATAACGTTTGGTGTCTTGCTGAATGACTTGCAATGACATGTCGAGTATGCGTTGGGAAGAACGGTAGTTTTCTTCCAGGGCAACTTCGACCGTTTCGGGATAATCTCGAAGGAAGCGATACAAGTTCTTGATTTCCGCAGACCGCCAACCATAGATGCTCTGATCTGGGTCTCCCACGATGGTGATTCTCTGCCGTGCCTGGGCAAAGAGCCTCATCAGGTCGTACTGTATGCCGTTGGTGTCCTGATACTCGTCAATCAAGACAGCCTGTACATTAGAGACACAAGAAGGATGGTCCTGAAGTAGTTGAACGCATCGTAACAGCAGGTCGTCGTAGTCGAGCAAGTTAGCCCTAGCAAGATGCTCCTGATATTCTCTATGGCAGACATCCAGGGACGGGTGGTCTTGTTGCTTCCCGTTTCTGGGCATTGGTGCACTTCCCTTGGACTTTTTCTTGCTGATCCAAGACTTGACCGCTGAAGGCTCGAGGTTCAAGTCGAGTCTCTTGATAATTCTTTGGATGATGGCCCGAGAATCGCCGTCGTCGGCAATGGCGAAGTGGGAGTCCAGCCCGATCCGTGTTCCATACTTGGCCAAGTATCGTCGAGCAACCGAGTGAAATGTCCCCAGAACTATTTTATTCTCAAACCCTTCACCCAGTCTGTTCCCAATTCGCTCCCGCATCTCCCTAGCGGCCTTGACGGTAAATGTTGCGACAATGATGTCGGCAGGCTGGTAACCCGCCTGTTGAACCAACCACACGACGCGAGACGTCAATGTATGTGTCTTTCCACTTCCGGGACCAGCTAGTATGGCTACTGTCGGTACATTGGACGTGACAGCACGGCGCTGGGCGTTATTCAGCGACTCCAATATGGACACTGCGTTCGACTTTGCGGCGTCCATGGGGACCGTGGTAAGGTGTCGCTAAGAACGCGAACACGAGCACGAGCAAAACAACATGGAGAGAATTGGATTGAACCCAATACGGCAGCAAAGTGGAAGACGAGATAGCGAGTTGACGAGAGAGTGAGCGGATCCCCAGCTGCGACGAGAGCGTATATGCTTGCTGTGCTGCTTCCAGTCGTTCTGTGAGGTCCAAGCTGATCGAAGCGCGTCGAGCCTGACGCCTGACAGGCGCGAGATCACGTGCCGGGGATCGCTCATCGAGCAACTTTGGCTCCATCAGATTAGAACACATCGAAATGGCTAAAATCCGTCTTACCATTTCCACAGATGCGCAGTTAGCCGTTTTCATGGCCCTGATCTGAAGGAGAATTACCGAAGGACGTAGGAGTTGCTGTGATAAAACCACATGAAACTTGCATCTGCAGTACGTGGTGATTTCACATTGTGATATGTTATGATGTCCTCACAAAGAAGGAGAGGGGTGGAGGCGGGCGCAGACCCTTGCAGCCAATCATGAACGTGAAAAGCCCATCACACTGAGCTCGGCGCTTAGCATCCCTGTCATGACGATTTCTCATCCAACCAGAAAACATATCAACCTGCACGATCCCCTCCCGCAGCCGCCATCACACCTTCGCATCACCAGAACAGCCTTTCCGCCGTCCAACCACCTTTGCCGCAATTATGCAGGAAGTCACGAAACGGCCCGGGCATGGCCGCTGCGCCCACCTATAACGGCGCCCAGAGGCCTTGTCGCCGTCCCAGCGCTTATCTTGTACGATTCGAGACATTGCATGTGCTGTCCTGCGGCAGCTACTCGACTGGTATATACCGGGACGATGCCTCGGGCTGTCTACGTCCTTGTTGCCACTCTCTTCCCACGCCGTGGTCCGCCAACAGCCTCGAGCAGGTCGCATCGCATCGCGTTTGGCGCCATAAAGGGCTCACTTTTCTCTCCACGATGCCGGCGAGGCAACTCGAACTCTTCTCGACGCCGATACTCATCACCTTTACTCGTTTCATATCGCTCGTCCATTCAGGTCCGGCCGGTGCCGACACTGCCCTCGATAGAAGCAAAAGAGGCAGCAATCCTCTCAACATAGACTTGAGCCCTGCACCGAGTCCCGGGGATGGTCCGGAATTTTCGGCCCATGCTCTGAGAGATAGCAAGTATCTGCCTGTTCAGATCGCTGGTCTTGTTGCGGCATACGGCTTGTCCTTGGTGCTGGTTGCCGCTATTCTGCTCTTCCTTTCAAAGAAGAGACGCGAGCATCTTCAGTTGGGCATCAGCGAGATTGACTATCAGACGCCAAAGCCACTATACGGCGACGAGTCGCCAATTGACGGATTCAATCCAATTCCCCTCAGCAATCCACGTCGACAAGCAGCTCCGAGTTCTCCGTATCCTCCGCCTGTGCGAATACAAATCGAGCATCAACCGTTCGCATCTCACGATAACGCCCGGAATACTCAACCCCCGCCGATGGTGGCCTGCAACGCTGCTGAAGCAGGGCCATCGGTTGATCAGCCACTTATCTCGGCACATGACGAGACGGCACAATCTCAGCTCGACGTGATGTACAAGAATGTCCTGGAGCAGGAGGATGCCATGCAGCGAGGCATCGTGTGGGAGGAGCCCGTCAGTTCCGGACCATGCGACGGCATCCCACGCTCAGACGAGCCTGCCGCAGGCCCCAGAAAGTACAGGGTAAAACCAGCCATGCTCAAGCTGAAGGCAGCGGCACATGGCGACAAGACACATGACGACAAGTCACAAAATGACAAGACACATGACGACAAGGCAAGACACGACAAGACACAAAACAGCAATACACATGGCGACAAGCCACAATCCAAAACCTCGGCCTTTTTTGCCTCTTTGCGCTCGCCACGAAAGAAGCAGGTTAAGGGGGTGAATATCTCGTCGCCAATCATGACTCCCCGGTCCGACACATTCCCCCGACACGAATCGCAAGAAATGAGCGCCATTTCCCCACGAAACTATGCTCCCCTACGCCCACCGCCAATCCCAACCGATCAGATACCCTTTGGTGCCCGGGTCAGGAAAAATCGAGGTCCCCCTTTAACCTTGACGCCCGAGAGCCTTCAGAGCATCGACCAGCGGATCAACGCCGCCCAACCCGATTATTCGAAAGCACATGACGCAATTTCGGCAGTCGACCCTGCGTCGGCAACATCAGAAACACCTCTGGTGTGCCCATCTGACGCGCAAAATTCCCATGGAAATCCTGCCTCTACCCTACCGTTGTCGCCCAAGCCTGGTGCGACATTTTCTAGAGCAAACGCGCCATCAGCGGTACGAACGGGTGGCAATTTACCCCTGAGAGCCTACGAGCCGGCAATGAGCTCGCCGGCGGCCAGCTCTCATACAACCAAGCAGACCGTCTTTGAGCGACGAGGACCGCTGTCGCCAACTACCGGGCGCACACTCATGACGGGTGGCGCGGTGCCATACTCACCGTATCAGCCATTCACGCCTGTCGTGCCCATCACGCCGTCCCTGGTCACTAAAGAGGACCGAAAGAGAATGAGAAAATTGGCACCGAAAACGCCCACTATGGAGATGGTAAAAGACTCGGATGAGCTGTGGTAGACCATATTCTGCGCAAAAGAACAATACATGCTATACATGCACGACTGTTGGTGCAAGTGGCGGGCGTGTTGAAGCTTGACAGCCATTTTTGCCGCCCCTCGCTTGACAAACGACTGACTGTCTGTTTATTTTGCGCCCCCTCCCCCCCCCCCC
>SRPY01000831.1:0-14381 GCA_018360145.1 Claviceps africana | reverse complement strand
GGGAGAAGAAGAAGAAGAATCTCACATGAGTGTTCAACACCTCAAGCACGTCCCCCGGCCCGGACCCGAATCTCACCGTCGCCGACGCAACCCCCTTGCCGACATACCAATCACCTCGCCAAAACGCCGTGGGCCGGCCGTTGAGCGAGTACGGGAACATGCAGCTCTCCTCCAAGGGCCAGCGGCTCAGTATGGCCAGGCCGCCGCCAAAGGAGCCGCTGTGGTAGAACTTGCCGTGGGGGAGCATGTCGCGCGTGGCGTCGCGCACGGCGAGGTAATCCTCGTGGACCCAGCATTCCTGGAGGCACACGATATGGGGTCTCGGGTCGAGCAGGGCGATTTGCCTCCCGATCTCGACGAGGCGAGGGCGGCGGAGGGCCGAGATGTGCAGGAGACCCCAGCAGTTGAGGGTGAGGAGGGTGATTTCGGAGGGAGGAGCGTCGTCATCGTCGGCGGTGGTGGTGGTGGTGGGCTTGGCCATTGGGGAATCGGGCCGGGGGGGTTGGCAATGATTGGGTGGCACGGCTTGCTTTGGCTTCTTCTCGTTGTTTCTCTGCGTCTCTCTTTGTTGGCGAGATGGACGTGTTTTGATACTGTGCCGGCGTGTAACCTGGCAATGTTCGTTCACCTTGGCTTGGTTCTGTGGCACTATTCCAGGGGTCGTGCTGTATGTACTACTCTATGCACTACTGTATGTACTCTGTACATCGCTGCTGGTTTCCCTAATAACCACGTGATGCAACGGGAAACGCGGTGCTCAGAAATGGCAGGTGCCATCACGCAGCACTTGCTTCGTTACCGCAAAAGTAGAGCTCCGACAGATAGTAGCACCATGTCTTCTTCCCTGTCCTTCTTTTTTCCATGCTTCGGCTTGTGTGTGCTTGTCCATCCTTCTGCACCAGGATTCGAGTCAATTATACTTGGTGGGAAGCTTTGCGCCTTGGCGCAGCATCCTTGTGCCAGGTTGCATCGTGTACCATGGTATGTAAAGTATACGTACAACACAGCTTGAATACCCGCGGTGTCGGCAGCTTGACCTGATTGGTAGAGCATCACCGACTCCTTCAATGCATGGTAGGTATGACAGCAGGACCTTCTCTTGCGATTGAGTTCATGGCTATTATTTTATTTATTAATTTATTTTATTTATTATTTTTTTTTTTTTTTTTTTTTTTTCGGTGGTTTTCATTTTTTCTTTTGTTATTTTTTCTTTTCCCTGCACGACGTTCAACTTACTGCCAACCAGTCCAGCCGCTTGCCGAGGACGTTGGGGGAAAGACCATGTCTTTCGGACCTCCGAGACGACGAGCTCATCGAGAGCGGTATCGGGAGGGTTTTTAGCTCAGCTCGACCGCAGCAGCCGCCCTCGTGAGCCTTGCCTTCTTGACCCCGTGTCCCACCACATTCGCCAGCCCGCTTGTTATGGTTATGTTATCAGTCCGCACCACCCCGCCACCTCTCTGAATAGGAATCGGCCGACATCGAGCAGAATGGGGCTGGGCCCGTAGCGGCCTGACCGATGCTGCGACGCGTGATGATGGACATTGCACTTGCCTGTCGTTCCTAGCTACTCCAGTTTGAGGCCTCCCCCTCCCGCAGCAGAGTTGGGCTCTCGAACCGCTGCTCCGTTACCGGACCACTCAGATTGGCTCGCGACGCCCGGGCTCGGAGGCGCAAGGCGCCAGTGCAGATACTTTGTCGGCCAGATCGACCCATCCATGGCCCTTTTTTCCTTTCCGTCGGCTTTCCCCATATCCATCCCATCGGCCAACTCGTCCCCTCTCCAGCGCAAGCAAATACTGGGGAAATGCTGGAGAAAAATCACGCCAGCGCCGCTTGCTTGGACCGGCGCGACCACGCAGTTGAACTTTATGGCCGGGAACCTGGTTTCCGGCCCGCCCTTGAGCTGGATTTTGGGTTTTTTTTTTTTTTTTTTTTTTTTTTTTTTTTTTTTTCCACAGTAAGTACGCATGTACATACTCGGACCAACTGTTGAAACCATTGGCGAGCTTGTGCTTTTGGCGTGGTCATCTTCATTTTGAAAAGGGGACATTCGAGGAGTCGAGGCCCTCACTCCTTTGTCCATGCCTCGGCCCGCATGACGGATATCACGTCAGTGAGAGCAATATGCGGACCTCGGGAACTCGGAAAGGGCGCAAGGGACAACTTGTTTCGGGTATGCCAGGCAGGTCCTTTGTTGCACTTGTTTTTTTTTTTTTTCTTTTCAGACATCTTATTTGCGTATGAAACCCAAGAGGCCCCGCCGAGAGCCTCCAGCTGCGCCCATTGCGGACTCACGGTCCATATCTCTTCCAGATTCGGGACTCTTCAACCTATCGAGGAGCCCGGGTAGGACGGAGGCGCCGCCGATGATGTGCCGTTATCGCTCTTGTTGGATCAGATGGCGATGGTGGGCTCAGTGGGCTGGTTTCCCCTGTTGCCCTTTGCTTGGCTCTTTTGCTTTGTACGCGTGCCAGTCCCTCTTGTTGGTCGTGCCTCGGGTCTTTTTTTGTGTCGGGTTTGATATGACAGATGCAGTTGCCTCTTCTCCGGTAGCCGTCGACTGCGACCCGATCTTCTTTTTGTCTTTTTCTTTCTTTCCTTCTTTCCTTCTTTCCTTCTTTCCTTCTTTCCTTCTTTTTCTATCCAAACGTTTGATCGTCACTCTTGTTGCATTTATTTGTCTTGGATAGTCACCCTTTGCTCCTCTTTCCGCCTCAAGGCCAACTGCCATTTGCTCCTAGTACTTGCCGCTGCTCTGCCCCAACCTGTGATCATTACCCGCGACCCTCTCTCTCTCTCTCTCTCGGCGGGGGTTTCTTTTTCTTTTTCTTTTTCTTTTTTTCTTTTCTGGTTTAAAAAGAAAAAGGAAAGAAATGAACCACATTTTAAAACAAAAAACCGTCTCGCAGGAGCTCATCCAGATCGCCGTCTTCAAATTCAAGTCCACGCTCCAACAGGGGAGCGAGCTCCCGCTCTCGTTCCGCGATGTCTGCCGCCGGCTCCAGGCCATGCCCGGCGTGGCCTCGAGCTACCTGGGCGAGCAGCTCGAGCGGCCCGGGCGATGGACGTGGGTGATCCGCTGGGCCTCGGCCGCCGCCCACGATGCCTTCCTCGCCTCGCCCAGCTTCACCAACTGGATCGCCTCGTTCCGGTCCATCGTCGACACGTACATCTTCTGGAAGGCCAACGTGCGCGGCAGCCTGAGCGCGGCGCTCAACGCCCCCTGCACCGAGGTCTTCACGGCCTACGGCGCGTCCGACAGCTGGCTCGAGATGCGCATGAAGCCCTTTGTGACCAGCGTCGACGCCGCCCACCTGCCGGGCCATCACGGCTCCTTTTACGGCCAGTATGACGTCCTCATGCATGATTCGCCTAACCACCCCGAGGGCAACACGGTCAGCATGATGCTCGGCTGGGACAGCAAGGAGGCGCATCTGGCCGAGAGAGGCGACGGCAAGGGTGAGCAACGCAAAAGGGAATCTGGAGGATCCCCGCCACCTACCGGACCGCAACCGGCCCTGCACACAAAATAGCCAGCCACTAACACCCATGCATAAGTAGTCATTGACCAGAACATCCACCACGTCAGAAAGGACCGCAAATCAACAGACATGGTCAGTCCACTGCCACACACACACACACACACACCATATATATATATAATATAAAGAACCAGTTTCCCCAGAGAACAACGTGGCGCTAACTTGGGCCAACCCCCCCCCCGACAGTACCACGTAAACCTCACGAGGCTCGAGAAAATCTACGCAGCACCCCGCCTATTCCATCCCGTATGACGACGAGCGAGCACGCGCTCTTGACTCGCGGATTCCCCGTCGTGGCGAGACGAGGCAGCCGCGGGGGAGAAGCCGGCTTCTTTGGATGAAATTAGCGTTGAAATTGAAATCACCACTCCACGGCCGCCACAACAAGGGCTCATCTACATGGTCTTCGTGCCGGGTCCCAGTGCCAGCGCCCGTTCGCAACCGTGTCTGCAGCCATGGCCGGATGGCCACGTCGGCGCCGTGCCATCCATCATCTGTCCCTTGAGGCCAATGCACCACGTCACGACGTAATCGCGCCAAGTGGAAAACGTGCTTCATTGATAAACAAATTCTCGTCGGTGCACCCCCATGACACTGCCCAAAACTCCATTTCTTTGGTTTTTTTTTTCATCTTTTCATCTTCTTCCTTCTTTTGGCCAAAGAAATGATGCCCAACCAGCTGCATGTGCTTGAACCCCGGGAACAAACAAGACAGAAACAAAACCCAGCCCTCCAACCCTCGATGTCCCGTCTCCGCCCACCATACCGGGACGGGCACGACAGAACCACGAGACACGAGACGCCTTATATGTTACAATGCTCGCTGTTTGGTCACCGCCCGTGGGAGGACGCCTCGGGTGGTTCCCCGTTTCCATGACCTTTACGGCATGCACGAGCAATCTCCACTGCCACGTCTCAATTTTCATTCCCTTTCCATTCTAAACAAAGGTCGCCTTCACAGTTTTATACTCGATGCTTTTCCGATTCTGAGGGAACACGAGCGGTTAGATTGTGTATTTGAGGGATTATTTTGAAGGAGGAGAGGGGGGAAAGAGAAAAAAAAAAAAAACTAAAAAAAAAACTCACCAAGTCTGGAATAAAGCATGTACAGTGCCATCCTGTTGCACTCCTCCGTCCCGGTGATGGTGACCAGTCGCTCGTTGCTGCTGTCCTGGGGCTCGTTAATCTTGATCACACTCCCGCTCATCTGTCGAATCTCGTTAATCTTTTGACCGCCCTTGCCTATGATGGCGCCGACCATGTCATTGGGAATGTAGATTTGCTGGGTGAGGGGGCCGCCGGGCATTCCTGTGTGCATCGGCTGTCCTTGCGGACCACCGTGGGCTTGAGGACCAACGTGGGGGGGCAAGTGCTGCTGAGCATGGGCGCCTCCTCCGTATGCGGCTTGCTGCCCGCCGTACTGCATCCCGGCAGCTGGATTGGGCGGAGCGGCCCCGTGAGGGTAATGCGGTGGGTAGGCGGCGGGTGCCATGTGCTGAGACCGACGGTCTTGGTGGCGACCGTAATTTTCAGGTCGTCCATAATGGCCCGAGGCTGGCTGAGGAGAATACGGGACGACCTGCATGCCGCCAGGGATCGAACCAGCTGGCGCACCGCTGCGCGTGGCATAAGCTGAAGCGGCCGGGCCGCCAAAACGTTCATTCAGTTGTTCCAGAAGCGTGCTTCCCACGTAATACGTGGCAATATGAACCGCATCGGCAACACCCATGACCACCAAAGACCGCTCGCTGGACATGGGAAGGCACGAATCTGAAGCATTGAGACGAGCCCCCGAAGCCTCCTGGATTTCCCTGATCCTGGCGCCCCCCTTACCAATAATGGAGCCGATGAGGATATGAGGAATTAGGAGGCGAAGCGGGTACGTCTTGGATGAAGCCGTGGAGGCCTCGCTGAGAGGTTCGTTGTTTAGAGTGCGAATAATCAAGCCAAACGCCTGACCAAGGATAGCATCATGTCAGTAATCAGCAAGAAAAGCAGCAGCAGCAGCAGCAGCAGCAGCAGCAACAACAACAAAAACGACAAAAACCTGTGCGTGGGAGCGGGGGTGGCAGTCTGACCTTGGCAACAGCATCCACTATACCGCTGACTGTCAAGATGCGCTCGACGGCACCCTTTTGGTAATCACTGACGGTGCATTTAGCATTGGACATTTTCCTAATGTTAGAAACGTTCTCGCCGCCCTTGCCGATAATGGTGGCGGCTTCAGGGCTGGATATGACAGCACGAATGTGAATCCAGGACGTCTCATCATGGGCGGCGGCCGAGTTCACTGCCTCCTCGCTGGCTGCGGCCTGGGCGGCCGACATGCCGGGAGCCTTGCCCTCGCCGGCGACGTCCGTTGTCGTGGCATCCGGGGCATCGGATTTGGTGCCGTTCGCATCCTCGTCTCCGTTCTTGTCGTCGACGGGTTCCAGGGTGGGCTCGTTCGTCTCTGCCTCCTCTGCTTCGGGCTTGATGACTTTGTCGAGTGCCGGTCGCTTCGCGTCGGGTTGATCTGTTGCATGTGAAGGGGACGAAGGCTCCTCGAGAGGACGCTTCGTCGAAGTTGTGGGCGGTGGTGAGGTAGACATGGTTGTTTAGTATTTCTTACTTGCTTCTTTTTTTCGATATGGCCGAAGTCAAATAGTATATTACAAGCACCACTGATAGTTCGAGCGCGGCTTCCACTTTAAGATTGGTAAGATATTATAAATTTCGAGATTGCCAGGATCTCTCTCTTTTTCTTCTTTTTTTGGTCTCTCTCTTTTGTATATTGAACGTCTTTTAATCTACACTCAGGGGTTTTCAAAGGAAAACGTGCTGGTGTAGTGACGAGTTCGCTGGGATCGAGTGATAATGTTTGCAGTGCTCGGTGATGTGACTGAGTGATTTTGGCTTTTCTTGTGTGTCGCGAAGACGAAAAGCGAGGGCGCAGAGACCAAGGGTGTAGCAAAGACAGGCAGGGTCAAAGAGGTCAACGGAAGAAAATCTTGAACGATGTTCGAGGATCCTTCGTCTTGAAGAGGCAATCTGAACTGTTGGAGTAAAGGAGGGTGCCGAAACGCCAGGGTCTTCCGCAGTAGAACAACTTCCCGGTGATGGTGAATCAACAAGGGAAGAAGAGCAAGGAGGTGCGATGACAGAGTTGGTTGGCTGGCAAGTGAACGGGAGATGAAGCGATCGATTACTGGGATGCAAGATTCTCGGAATGAGGATGAGGAAGAGGCAAGCCCTCGGCTCCAACCAAACCTTCGGTAAAAAAACAACCTTTGGAAACGTCCGACAAGAGGAATCGTCAAGAAAGTCGTTGGAAGTCGACGTCAGGTGACGAGGGTGCACACCTGAGGCTGTTGATCGCAGGCAACGTTCGACGGTCGAATGCGGAAAAAAAAAAAGCAGGGCCAGGAATCGGAAGACGGCACCGTTTCAAGACAACAGGAGGGTCCCGCAACGAGGCGGCACGGCAGGCGGTATCGGGTTGATGACGAGAGTGGAAGAGGCTCAAGAGTAAACCGTAAAGGATTTGGGATGATGGTCCGGGATGAAAATCAAGGCGTCGCGATGATGAGCCTCCACGTCGAGGGAGAGGGATCAGCGGTAGCGGACACTTGGACAAGAAGCGCGTCGCATGAAAGCGGTCGAAGCGGAGAGCTGATGGAGATTTCCACGGAGCCCACTTTGTGGACGGCAGCTACAGCTTCTGCTCTGCCTAAGTGCATAAGTCACGTGGCAGGGCCTTGGGGGAAATATGCGACTACCTACCTACTTCCTATTTGCATCTGGGTACCTACCGGGTAGGTAGGTTCCTGGATATTTGCATCTCTGCGTAGAACGTTCCGCCCAAGATTGCACGGTCTACTGTGAGACCGAGGCCCAGGATTGTCTGCAAATTCGTATCGTCGTCAAGTTGCCTCTGATTTCCATCACGTCGCGCCGGCATCGTCCCCCGGTCATTCGACTCGGCATCCCCATGAAAACGCACAGTCTGGAATCCTATTCCCCCATGCCTTCCTCCGCGGCGCGTCGTCAAGCCCAAATATAAGTAAGTAGAGTTGCCAACGACGCACTTCCCGACACGCCTTTTGAAACAAAAGCCCCGACGGCCGCTTCGCCATCCCCCCATGATCAACGACGCAAGAGCCCCGGTACGTGCATGGACTTGATGTCGCGCAGATGGAGGAAGAGCCGCGCAATTCGGAGACGGATGTCTACGCGGCCAATTTGGATTACACCCTGAGGGAGCTTCAGCGCAAGGTGCGCGAGCACGAGGCCGAACTTGAGAGTGTAGGTTTTTTTTTTTTTTTTTTGCCCTTAGTATCCTTTCTTCTTTTCTTTTCTCTCCGGGGCGAGGCGCTCCGACCACACCACATGTAACTGATCCCCTTTCCAGCTTCACCTCAACCAGCACGACCAGCCGCTCCTCACGGCCGAAGACCAGGCCCTCATCATCAAGGATGCCCTCACCGCCGTCACCGACTCGGAGCCCTTCCTCCCCTTCGCCGGCTCGGTGCTCCCCGCCCTGCTCGCGCTCCGCCGCGCCCACCAGACCATCGCCCAGTCAAGAGCCTACCTCCGGTCCCAGGCCGGCCTGGCCGAGCACGAGAGGAAGCAGCTCGAGGCGGACCGCACCAACCTCAAAGATCACCACATGCTGACCGAGGCGCTCAGCGCGCGCATCTCAGCCCTCAGGGAGGAACTCCGCTCCAAGGCGCAGATGAGACCAGAGGACAGCGCGCGCGAGAAGATGGACGAGCTGAGGGCCCGTAGGAAGGGGTACGTGGAGGAGACCAAGAGCCTCATGAAGGCGCTGCTCGACTTCAACGACAACCAGCTCGCGCCCATGCTCGCGGCAGAAGAA
The DNA here is from genome assembly GCA_018360145.1 of Claviceps africana. Lineage (NCBI taxonomy): Eukaryota > Fungi > Ascomycota > Sordariomycetes > Hypocreales > Clavicipitaceae > Claviceps > Claviceps africana. Next base: position 5,978 of record SRPY01000831.1, on the reverse strand, counting down.
CTGGGCGGCCCCGTGGTGGGGGAGATGATGGACGTCGACCCGGACGAGCTGGCCGCTGGGTTCAACGACCAGGGCAAGCCCGTCAAGTCCAAGGGCGCCGAGGGCGACAAGAGACAGAGGAGGATCGACGAGATATGGGGCACGCGGGGCGTGCGCCAGCAGGACGGGATGGACGGGGACGAGGAGATTGCCACGGCGGGGAGGGAGATGCGCGACCTGATGGAGGAATTGCTGAACCGGCTAATGCAAGCAAAGGGGGACAACTCGGCGTCGTATGTCGTGTTGGAGAGGGAATCTGCGGCCGCGAGGTTCCTGGTTCGGTCCAAGGTGGCCCAGTTTCATCCCAAAGACGCATATAGGTTGCGACTGATTGATTTCGGCAGGGATCTGGAAAATTAAAAAACAAAAAAAAGAAAAAGAAAAAAGAAAACAAAAACAAAAACCATGCATCTCATTTTCTATCTCTAAAAAAAGATAACTAAGATGCCCCGACACAATGTCACTTCTGCCTGATAAATCCCACATACACAGACAAGTGCGTATAACATGGCGCATGTCGCCATGCTTCTGCGGCTCGCCGGCCTTACCACAAGTTAAACTCTTCCGTCTGGCTCTGGCCCTGAGGTTCCTCTGCAGAAGCAAATGCGCTGTTGCCCTTGCCCTTGCCCTTGCCCTTACTCTTGCCTTTGCCGGCGCCTGCCACGGAGCCGAGCTGATGACTGGCAGCATCATGACGGCCTGCCGCCTTGTTGTGATTGCTGGCGTTGCCGTTGCCGGCAGTCGCATTGCCCGACCTCCTATCCGTCCTGCCACCCTTGCTGCTCGCCCACTGCTCCGCTCGCCGCTTCTCATCAGGGCAGTCCTTCAGACGCGAAAAGGCCAGGTCCAGTCTCCGTTCCTGGGCATGGAAGTGATTTGGTATGTTGCCCACGCCACTGAGCGCCCAGTAGATGTAGCAGTTTTCCCACCAGGCATCGTCGCGAATGAGATGTTTCAGCTCACAGCCTGGACAGTCCTTCATGACCAGCTTGACGGCATCCGAGCTCTTCTTGGGTTTGGACGATGACGCTGACGCTGACGACGAATGCTTGTCCAACTTGGAGCTTGCGGGGGCGGAGGTGCCATTGGTGCTGGTGCCCTTCTTCTTGGAGAAGCCGCTGCCGGAATCTTCGTTCCGGGCCGCCTTGGGAGCTTCCCTCCGGGAAAAAGTCGAGTAGGCTGGCGACGTTGGGGATGAGCCCGCCACGGCGACGACATCATCCCTCTTGGGCTTGTTGTTGTTGGAATTGAAAACGGACAGGGCGTGGTCCTCTGACCAGTCCAGGCGGCTACTGTTCTCGTGGAAAGACTCGGTCCTGGCCCATGTTCCGTTGGACCTCGACGGCGCGAAGAAATCGTTAGCGGAGCCGTGGGGAGTGCCGGTATGATTTCCGTTGACGGCAGTCGACGTCGACGCAGGCTCTGGTGTCTTCCCCTCTGGGCTGTGGTCGTCCCGCGGGAGGTGTGCGGAGAAGCCCTTGTGGCCCTGGCCCTGGCCCTGGCGCCTGAGATTGTACTTGAAATCCTCCACAATATCTAGTACGGCGCGTCTGCCCTCTTTTTTGAGCCAGATGTCGGCAAAGTCCTCGTCGAGAACGTGTAATGACCGCAACAGGTCCTTGACGGCAGTGCCTTCGTCAAACCTGCCGCCCTTGAAGCGGTGCAGGTCGACGGTGGCCAGGGCAATGGCCTCTATAAAGGCCTGCTTGTCGTCGGTTGGCTGCACATGGAGCTTGCTGTTGTAGGTTCGCAGAGCAGCCGATGCGTGGTCCTTGTCGGCGGGGGGCGTGATTCTCGTGCGCAGCGAGACGAGGATGGCGCGGGGCGTCGTGGCGGCATCCAGCTTGAGATAGGCTCTGTATTGACTGGAAATGCTCCGGTAGATGATTCGGTAGAGTTTTTGGACATGGTCTTTGGACGCCGTGTACTCGGCCAGGTCGGCGAGATGGCGTGCCGAGTCGACGCGGTACTGCTCGCAGAGAAGATGGTATTCGCGCACGGCGAGAGCGTGGGCGTATCGCTCGTGGTCCAGGCGCATGTCAAACGTCTTGTCCGACTCGAACTGCTCGCGCTTGGTCACGGATTTCAGAACCGGCCGCGTGGGCAGGGAGGGTTTGGTCGGCGGGCGAACATCATGTTGCGAGTCCGGGTTGACGTACTTCCAGATATCGAGGGCGTGGGCAATGTCGGTGACGTCGTCGTACCATACAGGCCAGTCCATGCGGTCGCCGAGAAAGTGGATGGACTCGAACGGCCCTTCGGGGGTCGGGATGGTGAGGTTCATGTTTTTTTTTTTTTTTTTTTTTTTTTCTTCTTTGTCCACACCCTTGCATCCTCTCTGCCCGCCTGCCCCGTCCGATTTCCCCAGCCAATGATCCTTCCCAACGGGCCTCTCTGGGTCTTTCCCAGCCTTGCCTAGCGTCCAAAGCGTCTGATCTGGTCTCAGTGCTTGTCTGATGGCCCCCAACTTCTGTGAAGACGTCAACACACGAGACCAGACTGACATGGCAGCGACAATTGCGTAGCAGCAAAAACATTAATGGGGTCGGAAATGACGGGGCCGGCGTTTTGCATGCGTTTTCTCGGGACAACGGTGCTTTCTCCCTTTTACATGCACATCATCCTAGTTGGGATTGAACAAGGAGCCGCGGTTGACAGAGGCTGTATGGACGAAGGAGGACGGTTGAACCAGAGCGCTGCTACGTGCTACACCTGCATGCTGCATGCGGTAGGGTGACATTGGCAGCTTGTGCGGTGAATGAAGCATCAAGAAACATGGGCCTGGGGGTGAAGGCGAGCAACACCGGGATGGGGAGCTGGGGAGGTAGCCGGCTGGTCGAGTAGATGTACATGGCACGTACTTAAAGTGGGTCTTAAGTAGTTCCGAACCCTTTTACACGTAACTTGTGTGACACACTGTTGGGCATTACCTGAGCCTACGCCATACCCCTCTTTGCAGTACATGCAAGCAAATTGTATGTACTTACAGCAGCTGCTGCGCCCGTCCCAAGGCGCCGGGCATTGGCCAATTCCGCCTCAGCGCCAGCCAGTCCCGCCATTCTACGCGTCTATTCTACGCATCCCAACGCGTCCCAGCGCGTCCAAACGCGTCTCGCTCGCAACTGTTCGCGCCTCACTTTCCTTCCCGCCAGAAACAACCACCAGGCGAACCGCTCTCTTTTTCCCTCCACCATCCTCGACACCCAACGCCGTCTCTTCCCATTCTCCTCATCCAACAACCCTTCCTCGTCTCCCGCCATCCCACTCCGCAAACCATGTCCGACACGCCGTCGTCCGCCGCTCCCGCCGCTCCCGCATCCGCGCCCGCCGAATCCACCACCTCACCCCCGGCCAAGCGCGTCAAGACCGACCTCTCCACCATGCCATCGCTTCCGTCCCCGGCCCTCCAAGTCAAGAAGCTGTCCGACAAGGCCCGCCTGCCCACCCGCGGGAGCGCCTTTGCCGCCGGCTACGACCTCTACGCCGCCAAACAGACTGTCGTGCCGGGCCGGGGCAAAGTCCTCGTCGACACGGACATATCCATTGCCGTGCCCGCCGGAACATGTGCGTCCTGGATGCTGCGCCTTTCTTCTTCTTTTTTTCTGCCAACAAGCCCCCTCCTGCCCCATCGCTCGTCGAAATCACATCGAGCTCACCAGACAAACCACCCACGGTATACATGGATACTGACACGCGCTCTTCCCAGACGGTCGCATCGCGCCCCGCTCCGGCCTCGCGAGCAAACACTTCATCGACACGGGCGCCGGCGTCATCGACGCAGACTACCGGGGACACGTCAAGGTGTTGCTCTTCAACCATGCCGAGGGGGATTTCGAGATCCAGGAAGGCGACCGGGTGGCGCAGTTGATTGTCGAGCGCATCTACACGCCCGACGTGGTCGAGGTGGCGGAGCTGGAGGAGAGCGTGCGAGGGGAGGGCGGCTTCGGGAGCACGGGAGGCTTTGCTACGAACGGGGCCTGAGGGGATGCAACGATGGGCGTGACGCAGTAGACGATGAAACGGCCGGAGGAATTACGGAACTCTCGTATTTTTTTTTCTTTTCTCTTTTTCTTTTGTTTTTCTGGAGAGCTTGGGACAAAAGCTGCTGGGTTGGCGTGTGAAATGGAACACATGAGGGATTCTTGTGCGTTGTAGCCTATGAGGTGGACATGGTCATGATAGTATCCGACTACAGGTGTCATGTTAGGCAGCTACAACCTTGGCTGGCGTGAAACAGAAATGAAGAAAGAAACGGCCTGTGCAATGATGGTGATGTGTTGGTTCCGCGTTTTGTCTAGGTCGATCAAACATGACAAGGTGCATCTGCTAGTATGGGGACGGTAAATGAATGCATGGACAAAGTAATAGTAAAGAAAAAAAAAGTAATAAAAAAGGAGAGAAAAAGAAAAAAGATACCTTAAATCGCCCGTGCATGAAACGTGACAGACGGACTGCGTAGACTCTCCAAATTTTGCACAAGCTTCAACTCGGAAGCCTTGGACCGAATCTGCTGCTCGCCCGCGCCCCTTTCCCGCTGCTCCTCGGACAAACCAGCCCTCGTCCGGTCCGCCACGGCGCGCATGCCATCCCTCGTCTTGGCCAGCACCTCGTGCATGCTCGCCAGGACTTTCTCCGTGGCCCGCGCGAGGGGCAGCTCGGCGGCCGGGACGGAATCGTCGCTCAGCCAGCTGGGCCGGTCCATCAGCCCCGGCACCGACTCCACGGCCTGGCGCATCTGGGCCGTGACGAGCGCGCCAAACAGGTCGCCCGTGCCGCAGAAGTAGGCGTCGATGGAGGGGAACGTGATCTGGAAGAGGCGCGCGTTGCCGGCCGAGGTCATGCTCGATCCCACGACGGAGAGCTCCTTGGCGGCTTGTCCGGGCGGGGAGGAGCCGACCGAGGTGATGATGACGTGGGGGGTGTGGTATCTGTCGTGGAGGGCCTGGATGGCTGACTTGAGGGAGTCCATGTCGAGGATCTTGACTTTGGAGAGGAGTCTGGAGGGGAGGTTAGTAGGGAGTTGACGTACCTCGTGTGTAGATGTGTAGGGCAAAAAGACAGAGAATAGAAAAAGACAGAGAATAGAAAAAGACAAAGAATAGAAAAAGACAAAGAATAGAAAAAGAAAAAGAAATAGGGCAAGCGTTCGCCCTCTCTGGCGATTAAACGACGCAGGGGGGGAAAAAAGGGCGCTCCCATACTCGGCCTCAAACTGATTCGGCAGAATCAAATCCGCATACCCGACCAGCCCCTCGTAAGCAGGCACCACCTCCTCGGCCACGTAAATCCTGCCATTGTCGCCCATGACGGGATCCAGCACCCAGAAGAACCGGCCCGGCGACGCCCGGTTCCTCTCCTTGAGCTCCTTGGCGATGTTGCCCACGGCGACGACGGCCTCGGCGCCGGGGATGTAGCCCGAGAGCATCATGTCAAAGTCGTCGAGGTACGACTGGCGCAGGCCGTTGTACAGGTCCGTGATTTCCTGGGCCGAGACTTTTGTGCCGGTCCATTGGCCGTAGCCGGTGTGGTTGCCTGTGTCGGGGTTAATGGGTGTTTTTTGGTTCTCTTTTTGGTTCTCTTTTTGTTTCTTTTGTTTCTCTTTTACTTATCTTTTTCTTCTCTCTCTTTTTTTTTCCTTTCTTTTTCTTTTTCTTTTCTCCTTCCTTCTTCCTTCTTCTTTCTTTTCTCTCTTTTATCCCCCCATCACAGGAAAAACCTACTAAACTGCACCGTATTCAGCGCCGCAACATCCCACCCAAGCGCCTCGAGCGCAAACCCAGCAATCCTATTCCCAACATACCTACACCGTCGTCAACCCACCGCGCCGCATTCAAAATCACCGTCCAGAAAACATACCCGGAAACGACCTGCGCCCGCCCCCGTTAGTGCCCGCGCGCCCGCGACAGGAGAGGAGGGAATAAGGGGGGGGGGGGGGGGCG
>SRPY01000830.1:0-14392 GCA_018360145.1 Claviceps africana | reverse complement strand
CTCGCCCGCCGAGGTGCGTCGCGCGTTTGGGCCCCCGCCTCCGTCGTGCTCCCACTCGGCGTCGTCGGCGTCGTCCGTCTCCTCCGCTACGGCCGCCGAGTCCCCCTCGTCGTCGTCGAGCTGATTCGCCGTTCAGAGTGGATCGGCCCGCCGTGTCCGTTGGCGAGTCCGGAGTGGGGCCCTCCGCCGCGTCGTTCTCCGGGGCCGAGACGGACACCAGACATAATATCCCCCTGCACTCTACTTGCTCTTTCTTCTTAAAAGTACACCAATGGATGCTGCACCGGGTTATATAATATACACCCCTCTTATTCCACAGCGGTACATGACGCGATGGAAATGCTCACCACTTCGTAAGAGGCACGTGACATGTGGTACACTGCAGACCCCCCCCCCCGGGGTGCGGCGCAAGCCCCGTGAATTCCCCCAACCCACCGGCACGTCCCGCGTATCGGCCCCGTCTACGCCGGCACCGACAAACCTGCCAAGACGCGGTCCCAAGACGCCGGCCTCCAGCCTGACACCCGGTGCGGCCCTGCCGTAGACAATGGCCCTTTGCCAGAGCAGACCCAGGTGCCGTCCTTTCATGGCACGATGGCAGCCCAGCCATGCTCCCAACCGCGAAGCGTGCACAAATCGCTCGCCTCTCCACAACCCGTCATGCCATCAACAGCGTCTCCACGCCCAGCAACAACAATCCCAGCGCGCGTACAGACCAGGGAATCCCCAACAAGTTGTCATGCATTTTGTGTAAAACGTGTCGGAATTACCTACCACCGTCCGCGCCACGCGGGTCCGACCACCGCCACGGCATGTCAGCACCATGGTTCTTCATCCCGCCCGCCGAGCCCAAGTAATCATGGCAAAAGCAACTTGCTTCGTAAACACTCTCTTATGTAAAAAAAGACCCTCAAACATAAACCCAGGCGGAAACAAAAAAAATACAATAAACAGACTTCCTTTCGTATCACGCATCCATGCAACATGCGCACCGTAACCCACGCGGCTGCCCATCTCGTCCGCCCCCTTGCCCATCGGACGCAAATCCAGACAAAGGGCTACCGGGTTCCCATTTTTGAAAACTCATTCTGATACCGCAGCTTGAAGCCATTGCACAGGGCACGCATGTCGGGGTACTGGTACCCCTTCAGCTCGTACCCTTGCGGGATGGACCGAATGGGCAGCCCAATCACCTTGGCGGAGCGACTGGCTTTGAAACACAACCAAAAATACCCGGGGTGCTTTGGGTCGATGCAGAACGCATAGGCGGATCGGTTGGGATTGGCGTCAATATAGGTAGTGAGCCATTTTTCTGCATGGTTGGTTAGTTTGGGTAGCAAAAGGACAAAAAGGGAGGAGCAAAAAGGACAGTAAAGAGTAGCAAAGAGTAGCAAAAAGCAGCAAAAAGCATCGAGACACACACACACACACACACACACAAAAAAAAAAGTCACGTACCAGTCTCTGAACGCGACCTGCTCTGATACTTGTCATGCCGCATGAGCTCCTCGACCTTTCGCGCCATGGCCTTGACGTGATCGACAATCAACTCGTCAAGATCACTGTACGTGTACTTGCCCCCGATACGCAGCAGCTTGCCGACCGAGAACTCGGTGTCCTTTTGCATCTCGAGCACGTCAATGTGCTGGTACACATTGTCCGCGACCTTCCACGTAATGGCCAGATGGTCGTTCCCCTTGGACGAGGGGCGAATAATCACCTCGCCCGGAGGCTGCGAACCGAGGTATTCCTCTGCCTGGATCGAGTTGAAGGGCTTGAAGTTGGGGTGCTTGACGACACGCTGGGTTCGCCCCGTCGTCTGGTCCTTCTCGCGGAGCTCATCCTTGTCGGCCGCTTCCAACGCGTAGTCCCACCCGTCGCGTCCGTGGTTGATAGGCCTCTTGTACGGTATGCGGAGAGCCTCTTCCCGCATCGACAGCTTTGCCAGAAAATCCTTGTAGCTGAGTTCCAATATCTTGGCTTGCGTCGTCTGTCCCGTGCTCAGAACCTCCTTGACCGAGACCCGCGTGTTCACTTCGTGGGCCTCGACTCTCCCCTCTATACCGCAGTCGAGCTTGACAATGGCAAAATCGTCGCGAACCATGCGCACGTTGACGGGCACAATCATGCCCTCGCACAGCGATGATTTGGTCTCGCCCGTGAACATGGTAAAGACCTCGGACTGGCTGGGCGGAGCAAAGCTTCGGCGCAGTTCTTCGTAGGGGGCCTGCAGCTCTGCACTGATCGCCTCCAGAGTCGCCCTCTTGCGCTGACTAAAGTTGGTCAACAACTGATCGGCGTACTCGTCGAGAACGAGTTCGTTGACGCGCTCTTGTTCGTCTTGCTTGAAGAGTTTTCGAACGATGGCACCGGGGCCGTTCTCGTCCGTCTCGGCCTTCACGTCCTCCTCGTCCAGCTCCAGCGCATCGGCGGCCATCTTTCGGCCCAGTTCGTAATCCTCGGGGTGGACACGCGTGTTGTCGAGCGGGTCGGACGAGGGATTCGTTGCATCGTAATCGATGTACAGGAAGCTGGCACAGTTGTTCCACACGCGCGGACCAACAACGGGCAGTTTGCCGCTGTCGGGATCGCCCACCAGCTCGTCTCTGGTGTTGACGGACCCGCCGTTGGCATTGATGGCCTTGATGACGCTGGTCGCCTTTCTTGGGCCCAGACCGGCGATGTAGGGCAGGAGGTTGGCCGTGTATGAATCAGCCATGGCATCGTTGATGTTCAGGCCGACCATGTTCACCGTGTCGACCATGGCAGACTCCAGGTACTTCATGAGCTTGTCTTGGGGGAGTAGGTGCTGGCAAGGATGAAAGGAGAGTGAGGAGACATCCTTGCCCAGGGCGGCGTACTCCTTCATGGGGTTCTGCATGTACCGGGCCAAGCCAATGCAGTATCTGGTCACCGGATTGAGCGACGGATGCTCGGCCACTGCGCGCGGGCTGTCCTTGTACAGACGAGCCACCTCATCGTCGACAACGACAACCTCGAGAGGCTCCGTTCTGTAGTCGTTGGTTTCGGGATCGTCGAACTCGGCTCCGCGCAGATCCTTGTCGCTCACGAGCGCTTCTAGATCCCGTACTAGCTTGTGTGTATCGGCACTCCAGCCGCTGACGGCCAGAACATCAGGCCGACGCCTTCGTACAAGCTCGGCGAACTCGTCTCGCTGTGCCTCGTCGCGCGCCAGGTTGCCGAATTTGCCCTGCTCCAGAACTCGTCCATCCTCCTCAACCCAGGTCCAGCATGTGGGCTCTCGGGCCGGATCGCCCATGCCGTTCGACAAAGCAAGCACCCGAGGTGTGGTGCCAAGAATCATGCCCTTGGGTTTGTACGGAGCCTGATCTAGTTTGCGGTAGAATTCCTGTCGGCACATCTTCAGCACCTCGTCCTGACAAAATGTCCGTATCACCTCCTTGACGTTCTTGACGATGACCTTCTCCAGTTTCGGGTAGGCCAAGTCCAGGACCTTTTTGCGTTCTTCGCGCCATTGCTCCGCACGGTCGCTGAAATTCTCCGACTCAAACTCTTGATAGAGCTGTCGCCGAAAATCATATCGGGGAGGCATGACGAGCTTGATCTCCACAAGACCCTCTTCCTCCGCACGCATCATCTTCAGGAAAAGCTCGGGCTGATGGACCAGATCCGCAATGGCCTGATTTTGCAGATACTTGATCTCATAGTAGGGGTGAGAGTCGTCGATTTTCCGCAAGCCCTTGTCTGTCCGCCGACAGCTGAGCTCGGCAGCTTGGTAGTATGAGCTTCGGAAATACTTGCGCATACGAGGACTGACAAACAGTTCTTCCGAGTACATTTGACGGGCAGCGGAGATGACTTGGTCACCCGTGGAAAAGTTGTCATCGATCAAGCTATCCGCCAGGTCCATTGGGTACTGCGAGTCATCCTCGGGCGTGACCTTCTTGCCTTGTCGCAAGGCGTTTTTCGCCAACTGGTCTGCGGAAAGACCGTACGCCTTGACAAAGTAGAAGGCCTTGCCGTTTCGCACCCGTTCGAGGAGAGACGATTTGGACCCCGGTCTCTTGGCTTGCGAGGCATTGCCAGATACGGCGGCAACATCCTTCAACCTGCTCCCGTATTGGAACTGGACGTAATCTTGCAAGTCTTGCAACTCTTCCATTGTCGTGGCTTCGGGAATCATGTCCTCTATCGTCGGGTCTTCGATACCCAGCGTCCTCAAGTTGTCAAAGGTCTTCTCGAGCGAGTTTCGCTTATCTACAAAGGACCTGAATTTGATATCCAGTTCCAAAATTCTCCACAGATCGTCCTGGTTAAGGAGCTTGTCTGATTGAATCGTGTAGTCGGGACCATCGGCGTCGTCGCGGGTTGATTTTCGAATCTTTTTGGAATGGAGCAAATAGTCTTTGCGGTGCTGGAACACATATGGGACCTCGACTTCGTCAACAATAAAGAATTCCAGCACCTTGCTGACGGCTTTGCCGAACGGGGACTGTAGTTCTTGCGGCAGGCCCTTCTTCGGCCAGAGCTGGTTGGTGATCCATTTCGCTTCTTCCTTGAACTGCTCAGCGCTGAGCTGCAAATTCTTGAAAGGCTTGCGCTCCAGTTGGAACCTCTCGGGCTCGTCCGTGAACCGGATCTCATTGTCTTCGTCTGTGAGGAGCTTCTCCTTGAGCTGCGAGGGTTCGAAGACATCCTTGAGCTCAATGCCTTGTTCCTCACGCTCACGGTCTTCTTCGTCATCTTCCATCTGTAGAGCCCAGTCGTAATCCTCGCCATTTCCGAAAATGGCCTCCATGTCATCCAGAGCATCTTTGTCCAGACCAGTCGTGTCGACGACTGCACCGACGCCTCTGTCTCTCGGCCGGGCGACTTCTTCATCTTCCAGGCGCCGCGTGCGCTCCTCGTCATCTTCTTCGGGAAAGTCTTCTTCAATGAAATCATCGAACTCGTCGGCCTGGGCTCGAAGATTCGGTCTTCCGTACGGTCGATGCTCAACAGCGTCCTCGTCCTCGTCGGAAAAGATTTCGTCGAGCCCGCGGCGCTCGGTGCGCGTGTTTTCTTCGCCGCGGTGACCGCGTTTGAGACGTTTGAATTTCGACTGGTGGGAGATGCTCAGTACCTGCCAGGACACGCGAGTGTATCATGGGCTCCCTCTTACCTGGCTCTCGGGTTTCGGTCGCTCCCCGAACTGTTCACCAATCAATTCCAAATCGTCCTCGTCTAGACGTTCCTCGTGCTCTCGATCTCGATGCTCGCGCTTTCTCTTGATGGAGCTGGGACGAGGCTCTGCATCTGACCCTTCGTCCTCCTCGTCCTCCTCTTCCTCCTCCTCTTCATCTTCATCAACAATGAAACCCTCGCGAATCTATTCGAGAAGCCAGTTAGCGTCAGAAAAATTAGGTGCTGCCTAAAAGCACTCACTTTGCGAGCCTCTTCCTCATCATCATCATCTTCCTCTTCCTCACTGGAATCGTCAACGGTGACTCCATTGCGTCTGGTGCGCGCCTCTCCAGTCTCTTCATCGAACGACTCGTCATCTTCCTCATCGTCCAGCTCGGCCTCCCCCGATATTAAGTCGCGCATGCTGTTGCTCATGATGACTATTCGCTCTGGTGTTCTCGAAGAAGCAGATTTATCCCGGTGCAATGCTGCTGCTGTAGGGGAAAACAGTGCCACTTGGATCGGTCACGAAGAGAGCCTGTGCGCGAAAATGAAAATAGATCGGACTGATGACCGGCTTCCGAGATATTTGTCGACTAAGCAGGAAAGATTGTTGCCATTGCAACGTAATGGTCTTTTTTTTTCCTGATGAAGTCGCATCCACAGCATGGCATATGGCGTCGTTTGCGCGTGGTTAGGAATGCGAGGAATTACCTTGGTGCTTCGGTGGATCACAACCTTACGTAATCATCATTATCTGCCTCCTCACAGATCAGTCTTGAGTCCTCGACCCTCATTGACACAACCTCGTTGCTTAACCTGAGTTCGCTTTAAACAACGAGCACAATAATCCACTCTCCGCAATCATGCTTAAATCTGTTGATCTTTAAAATGGCTCATTAAAAAGCCGATCGTACATGCTTTGAGAGAAGAATGCTAGGATCCAGACTTCGGCGCACGATATCTGACAGTCTTGTCCAGGTCGAACATGGACGGAGGATCCCACGGTCTCACTCATTTTCGTCAAGAATAACCTATCCTCTGCTAAGATCTGGTAGGTATTATGTGACATTGAAGGTGTCGAGGTCTCAGGAATTGGGTCAAACAGGAGACCAGCAGGGTATAGAGATAGAGTATCAAACAGGCTACTGCATCGACGACTTTCCCGTTCTGTGACTTTACTGCGTCGATAGAAAGCCATTTATGCGTCCTGCGGCGATAAAATAGGTTAGAGTATAGACTCGAGCATAAAGTATGAATACACAGGCGAATGCATTTGTAGTCGTTAAATTTGCCCGGGACCCACGGCACGAAAATGTTTGAAAATATCATCGTCCAGAGAAACGTTGTTACATAATTGTACATCACATTATGTACAGTGGGTGACACAATGTATTTTTTCAAGCCCAGGTATCATATGTTTGGTCAAATTGCATCACCAAGTGCCGCTAGAGACGTCTATCCGGGACAATGGATAAGAAGAACCGAGGCTGCGAGCAGCTAAACTGACCTCGCGAGCCTGGTGTATCGCTCTTGTCTTTGCTTCCGACATCTTTCCCGTCATTCCATGAGGCACAATGGTCGAGGCAGTGATTCTGGGCGTACTCGTATAGCACTTATTTCATTGGTCACGAACAGTATGTTATCCAATCTACTTGATTTCCAATGTCTCTCACCTCCTATCCGCCTCCATCACTTCCTTCATGCACTCAGCCGCATCAGCCGCATCTTTCCTCGTCGATCGTTTCAGGACGGTAACCTTGCTGATCCATTCAAAACGCTCCATCCAGTACGCAAAGCGCTCCTTTGACCAGCCCTTGGGCCCCTTCCACGTGGTCGGGTTCCAATCCTGCTCATCAGCCTCGGAGATCTTGCCCTCCATCTCATAGATGCCACGAGCGTCAATCTTCATCCACACGGCAGCAGCGGGTGCCCAGTACTCCAGGACCCTGACGTCGCGGCATTCGAGCTCGTAGGCACAATTCTCGGCCACGACCTCGTCGTCCGGATCCTCATCTAGCTCCTCATCAATGTCCGGGTGGTGAAATTGCTCCCAAGGCGCTCTTTCGAGCGTCTCTTTGAATACCCACGCCGCGCGCGAACGCTCATCGAGCTCAGGGATGCGGAGCTTTGAAATCTTGGCGCAGAAGGAATTCATGTTGATCCAGGCTTGGCGCTTGGCCTCTCGCTCCGGATCATTGGAACTTGGGACTTTGACTGGAACGGGAATGGGGATGAGAGGCTTGCATGGAAACGCCAGGAGACGGAGAATATGGAAAGCATCAAGAAGGGGGAAGGGGTTTGTGTGCGTTCGAAGGGAGTGAACTCACAGTCATAGGCAAATCCAGTCCAGTACTGGCGATAATCGACCATGGAGGAAAAATGGCCATCCGGGTCCGACACCTTCTGAATCTCAACAACGAGGTCCACGATCTTGTCGATGTAGTCTGGCAACTGCCCGATGGCATCTGCGAGGGAGCTCCACAGCCTGCCATGATCAAACGTGTTCAAGAGCTCAGGATCTTTCTTGGCTGCCTGGTGGAGGCTTATGACTGGACGTGTCAGATCATGTGCGATCTGGGACGTCGGCACGTCGGCATCTGTAAAGAAGGTCGTGAGCGCCTTTAGCTGCTCGGGAATGAGAGGGGACTCCTTTTCCATCTCGGCGGCGATGAACTCTTGGGCTGTGATGCTCGTCATGACGACGGAGAATGGGGAAAGGGACAAAAAGATGCTGGCCTGGGTCAATCTTGGTGTGAGCGGTATGTTTTTTGAACGACTCCAAAGACTCGTGTCTGCAAAAACTGCACGTTTTTAATATGAATTCAGAATTATCAAAAAAGAAGCTTGTTTTTGCCGTTGAGGGTGATGAGAGAAAGGAAGGAAAGGGCGGGGAAGGGAAGGGAAATGAAAGATGGGGAGCAGAGAGAGTGGTCCTGGAAAAGGACAACAGGGGATCCCCCTCTTCACAGCAACGAGTTGTATGCCGGGTTGGTCCGTCCGGCGTTGATTTCACGTCATCTGACGAGGCGTGACACGTCGGATCGAACAGACCAGACCTTGAGCTCAGCTCCGTTCAGCACAGGTCAGCCAAGCACAGTTCAGCCATGCGCAGCTGCACCAGCTGCACCAGCTGCACCAGCTGCACACGCCACCCATGCCACCAAACACCACCAGGCCAGGCCCGACCTTGGAAGTCCTCCATGCCACCAGGCCAAACGACTCACGACCCTTCAACATCGTTCGATGCTCCCTCCCCCCCTCCTCCCTCTTCCGCTCTTCCTCCTCTATCACAACGCCATCAGAACCACAGAATCCATCAGGCAAGCCGAAATGAGCCTGTCCGATGCGGCGGCTGTCTCACTCTCCAAATGTCAAGGCATCGACATGGGCGGGCTTCGACCGCCAAGCTGGCATTGGTGGCAGATGCAACACGCCTGTATGGGTTATCGCATGATCAAAAAAGGTTACACAATCTCCAATAGTCCTTGAATACCCCCTTCCTCATCACCATCAACCGCAGCGACTGACCTCTCCACTCCTTCAAGTACCGACGCCCGCAGGCGGACATATCTTCCCATATGCTCAAGTCTGACCGGCCCATGCATTTCACGAACACGGCTGTCAAGCCATCCCCATACTGCCTCTTGTATATGTGACTTTCGTGATAGTTGGCAGAAACACGGGCTTGACCACTCATCCGGCGTCAGGCATGTCAGCTCTCAGCCATTCACCTATCAAAATCACCGCCGCCAAGTCCATCTCGTTCCGCTTCATCGGAGAAGGCGGAGACAAGGGCTGGTAGAGCCCATGCGGCTTAGAGACAAAGTCTTCGCGAGTGCATTTCACCTCTCGACGTGGCACGTCGTCCTCACGTAAGATGGTGGCTTTCTGCGAAAAGGGGCAAAGGAGGCGTGCGAGTCCGTCGCAGCAACGGAAGTAGACACAACTCGGCCAAGAGCAGCCAGAGGATACTCCCCCCAGCAAGGCCTAAGAACTTGGAAAGGAGTTATTTCTGTTGTGGAAAACGTATAAAAGCTGGCCAGCATCTCTCTCCTTCCCAGTCCATCTACCTCGTCCACACGATCCAAGCCATTTGCCTTGCAACAAATCATTCAAACGATTCTTGCGAAACTCCCTATCTATAGTCCTTAGTCCATATCGGCAAGAAATTCATCAATATGAGATTCTCCGGCCTCTTTACTTCTCTGATGCTCGGCATCAGCATGACGAGCACGTCATTTGCCAACCCGTTGGACGGCTCTGCTGAACTCCAGGACCGCTCCGCTGAACTCCAGGACCGCTCCTCCGTCCTGGAGGAGAGAGGACTCACCCTCAAGGTCATCAGGGGGCCGACCAAGGACGCCACATGCCCTCACAGAGAACGTGTAGGCAACTTTGGGCCATATGCCCGACACAAGTACACCGAGAATCAAATCAAGGCCGCGTTCAGGCATGGAGCCCAGCTCGCTGCTGCTGGCAAACAGGTGGGCGACCGTAAGTCATGTTCTTCCCCCTTTTACGCCGCCCCTTTTGCCGTCCATCGAGCCAAGACATAAAAATCTTGCTTTGAAAAAAAAAGCAGCGCCCCATCCTCCCCCTATTTGAGATTGTGTCGTTTATTTCTAACTCGCCGTCTCCACGTCCGGGAACGAGTAGGAAAATATCCCCATGATTTCCGCAACGCCGAGGGACTCCCCTTCCACTGTGGCAAGAACAAGATGGAATTCCCCATCACCATCAACAACCGTGTCTACAACGGCGGGCCCTCGGATAACATCCCTGACCGCGTCGTCTTTGGTTACAAGAAGACGAAGAAGGAATTCCAGGTCACGTACTGCGGGGTGATGCGGCACGGGCCCAGGCGGGATTTCCTCCTGTGCCCCTAGAACTGCGCAGCCAAGTGAGTGTCGGCTGTTTCTGGTCTCCATCTCCTCCCGACTGCCATTGATGCTGCGACGGGCAAAATGGTGGTTTCGCTTCGGACACTCTGGAAAGATGGATTAGGTGCTGGTGTGTATCTCGCTAGGACTTTGGATGGCTCCAACGGTACACTCAATCTTCAAGAAGGGACCAATGGTCAGTCTGACCTGACTGTTTCATTACTTTGCGTAGAATCGGCGGAGGGGTGCATGCAGCTGAATGTGTAGGCCGCGGAACAGGTGTAGCCAGCAATCAGTCAATAAATAGAATTGCTCCCCGTCTCCCAAAGCGAGCGAGTCCGACGGATGCGTGTATCACGGAGACTTGTTGCGAAGCTGTAAAGCAATAAAAGGCCATCCCACAGCATAAATAATGGAACGCCTACAAAAGAATGCTTCACTTCCGCTTACAAAACACGCCGTGCATAACAGTCACGACGACACAAACTACGTAAAATGATGGACCGGAGGAGGGGGCATAAGAAAAAAAAAAGGTGAAAAATAACAGCCCCTTCATGCTTGGAATCATGGCTCCAACAGCCGCAAAGAGCCATTATCCTTTGCCCCCCCCCCTCCCCCCCAACTCGAGGATGTGCCGGGCTGGCTTGTTCGTGTGAACCTCGTCCAGGTGGTGACCTGCCCTTTAAAACAGCATATTTTTGACCATGAAAAGGGGTCTTGTGCCCCTCCGCTTGCGCGCAAGTCTTGGTTGTGGGATTCGAAATGTCAAATCAGCACGGGTCGTGATGACCTTTCATATTGGCGTTTAGCACACGCGTTTTTTTTTTCGCCGCGCATGTTATACGTTGGCTCGATACGACAAGATGGATTTCATTCATCAGGCGTTGCTGTCAGGCGCTGCGCGTTCGGCTCCATGTACAGGATCGAGACAGGCGTTGGCATTCTCGGGAGCCTTCTATGCCAATTTGATATCGATCTTGAAAAAAACGGATCATGCATGATCCATTGCGGCATTTGTCGGATCGAATGCAGCATGCCAACCAACAACTGGGCAGCCATGCACATAGTATATTAGGCAGCGAATCTGTCTTGCTATAAGAATGCGGGACAAGCTGTCATAACTGGTTCAAAACGCAAAACTCATTGAATACCCTCCAACGATTTGTCCATCCTCGAAAATTATCACACCACCAGGCCGTCCACATCGTAAGAGACATTATTTACTCTCAGTGATAAAGTAAACTTCTGACTGTTTTTCTAGCCCATCCATGGCTGACAAGCCCGAAACACAATCCTCGAGCAAATCCTCTGAGGAGGTATGTGTGGCAACATTTGGAATAGTCGGCAACTGTCGCGACCTGATGAATGTTCTGTGTTCTGGTGAACACATCAAGCAAGACAGAGAGACGCGGCAGAAGAGTGGTGCTGTACGAACACAGAACAGGGACAAAGACAAGGCTCCTACGACCTAAGCCGGACCTTCAAAAAGACGGCCGAGGTCTTGTTCATACTGGGCAAAGTCGGCGACCTTCTTGGCAATTGTTTGGTCGGCACCTTCTCTCCAGAAGTTTGAGAAGACACCCACAATGTTACCGAATAAATCAGATGAGAATCGAGGGCAGAGGTGGCTGTTAAGTAGATAGTAGGCGCCATTGTCGGACTTTAAGGAACACCAGAACCAGGTACCACTAGACTGCCACATGTCTTCCATAATACTGGTCAACGGCCAGGCGAGTCTAGTCTTGGATTCTTCCTCCTTGAGAGCCTGCATAAATTCTTGCCTGACACTATTGTATTCGGTTAGGTTTTGAGACTCGTCATTGTCCACAAGTTCGGAAATGTCCTGGCCGGTGAGCCAATATGGTGCAGAAAGGGCCTCTGGAGGCAGAGCGCAAAGCCATTCCAGGTCAAGAAGACAAGTCACCTCCCAGTCCTTATCTACAAAAATATTACTTTGATGCAAATCAGTGAGCTGCGGTAGGAACGGCCCGTCCCTGCATTCATTCCTAATGTAGTGGTGCGAGATGGTTCGAAGAAGGGCTCTGACCGCCATTTGGTTGCGACAGTCATGCTCATCATCGACTGCGCTCTGGTTGCCGTAAAAGTAATTATCATGTAGCGTGATCATATCGGAAATAAACGGTTCTGTGGAGCTATATGTGCGCCGAACTGGTATTGATCTTTTGGCACCACAGTTCTCCAGTAGTGCGGTTGCGGCGAAAGCAGGACGGTTCGTTAGAGTTACGGTACAATCATCATGGAACTCGAACGAGCCTATGCGAGGCTGGGGGACCCGAGACAGCGACACGATGATGCGGGCTAGTCCACTAAATAGCCTCTTGCGACGAGACTGGTCATTTCGCTGCGCGGCCCAGGTTTTTGACAACATCTCACCAGTGTCAGGCCCAATGTACTCCAGGAGCATATATTGGGTCGGCAACTGGGCGGATATGTGTTTTGGCGCATATCGTGAGGGAGTGGGAGAATGAGAGAGGCTCGGATATGGTAGAATCGACAAAAGCCACCTCTTCATGACTCGTAGGATGCGGGAGTACCACGGTAGCTGTGCTTCATGGACAAACTGTGGCGGATAGGTTAGTGATTATCAAGGAGAACTGGCTTCACGAATCATAACCATACATGACGACTGGCTATACTAAACCCATAGAGACGGGGAATCCGAATATCCGCGCAGTTCTGTTGCATCCACACGTATGCACCGATTTCTCCGCGTAGCTTCTCCTCGATAGTCCCGGGATACATGGTCTCGGCTACTGCAAAAGGCAGAGGACATCGCATAATGAGCTTGCCTGTAAATTGGCGTGAATGCACCTCGACGGGAACGCAGACGTTGAATTTTCCTCTGATCCATTCTTGCGGAAATGTGACAAGGCAGTTTGCCTCATCTTCGAGCCCTAGCTGTGCTCGAACGATGGAGGCAATGGTGTCCCGTTCGCTCCATAGGCTAGTGTATAGCTTCAGCGCCAAGGCAATGTGATTATGGCGATGTATCACATTGAAGTCTTTTGATCTTGCTTGCTTGAACGTCACTGGTTCGTGGTCCAGTAGTTGTATCGTCGGAGACATGGTGAAAATCGCTCGTCCGGGGAGGAGATTCGCCAATGCCCTTCAAAAAGGCATGGAAGTTGTTGGTAGCCATCAGCGTTGAGAGGTCACGTGAACGCTGCCGCGGTATCTAGCCTCATATTTCAGGCATCACAAGATATACTCTTCCTATTCATTGATGTGTCCTATGAAGACATGAACATCAAATAGTGTTCTAGCAGGTCTACATCACAAAGAAAATACACATCGTGAGCGGTAACACACGCAGTGAAAGGAATGGCGGACCCATTTGACAATCCCGTGGCTTGCCAGCATGCTCGTGGGCGGGTGAAATTGAATTTAGTGGCACCGGTTCTGGCGCAAAAAGTGGGCGTTAGCGCGTTAGTATTTAGCCCTTTGCCTCGAGGCCGCCGCGCATCTTACATCTATGTGCAGAATCCTTCTAACAGGAGACGGGTCGGGATAATATCAAAACGGGGGAGAGAAAACGAAACAGGAACAGCATACATACGGCTGCAGCCAGACAAGCGGGAGGTGCAAGGCAACCCGTATCGTGACAGGTCATGTGATGAAGGTTGCTTTCGCACTGCGTACTGCGTGGGCGGCAGAAGCTCCTCCGTCGAAGCAGGTACAGAAATTCAGGATTGAATCCGCAATCATTATCATCATTCGTCCTCGGTGAACTACACTAGTATACGTCACTATATCCTGTCATCTCTTGACTTGGCTATACTTGTTTTTTGTTCCAATAAAGACGACAGCAACTGGGCACCGCCAAGCAATCACACGTCAAACTCGGCTTCATCAGCGTCGCAGCGCCTGCAGAGCGACTCGCACTGCCCTTTGCTCGGCTGCCACTGTTCATCTTTGAAGACGGCTCAGGCGTGTGGCCATGCCTACATGACCGACAGACATTCTTCCATTCGAGGGGCACGTGGCCCAGCATCGCGTCTCAGTTTCGCAATGCCTACTCTACATTGTACTGTATGTACACTCGGACAACACCGGCCAAGGCTTGCGCAGGGACGGTCATGTTCGAGGCTGAGGTTGAGGTTGAGGTTGAGGTTGAGGTTGACGAAGCAGATGGTGCGTGGTATCCACGGCTGTATTCTGTAGGTCGATTGACAAGGACATCAGGCTGGATATCGGAGGAAGATGGCGAACAGGCTCGGGCGGCGGCAAGGGAGGTGAACAAGGGGGTTCCAGCAAATCTCAGGTCCAACGAAGCTGGCGTCAGGTCCAGAGTGGAGCAAAGCCTACTCAATTAGGTAGGCGGTGTGGGGAAGCACAGTATTAAA
>SRPY01000083.1:0-69855 GCA_018360145.1 Claviceps africana | reverse complement strand
AAAAAAAAAAAAAAAAAAAAAAAAAACCATGACGCCTCACCGACTCGTGCGGCCCAATCCATCCCGTCGCGACGAAAAGGGAAAGCCCGCGTGCCCGGGTCCCAGCCAACACGGCCACGCTCGACAAAAAACATGCCGGGCCGAGACAAGCGAAAGCTACATACGAGCGCAGAAAAAAGAAAGAAAAAAAAAAGAAATACAACGTCGCCCTCTCTCTTTGCACGAGAGGGGGCGCGTATCTCGGCAAGGTGGGGGGAGACATCGGCCGAAAAGCCCTCCCCTAGAATCCCCCGATGAAAAAAAAAAAAGGTCTGTGAGAAAAATAAATAAATGAAATATTTCCCTCTAAAGCCATGATGGCTGGGCGTCGTCGTTTCTCCCGTGACACGACGGGCGCCAGGTCAGCTGTTCGGCACGTGGGGGAACAGCGCGTCATTTGCACCGGCGCGCTGAATGACGCGAGGGGGGATCGCAAGAACCCCCGCGAGGCTTTTTTTTTTCCAAGGGACGGGCTCGTCGGCAACAGGCGCCTCGTGCTTGTTTGGCTGTTGCGCCTACGGATGACGGCTTCCAAGGACGGGGTCCCCGCCGCGGTTGACTGGCCGTCGGGTCCGGCGCGTCGTCGTGCGACATGCGTCGTACGCGCACGCCCGAGGTGCCCGTGGGCGGCATTTGGGCTGTAGTTGGACGAGGCTCGAGCGGCGGCGGAGAGGTGAGAAAAGGCGCAGGCCATTCATTGTGTTTGCCGTCGCATCCTTGCTGCGTGGGGGACTCAACGCGGTGGCATGGGAGGACGATGAGTTTTTTTTTTTTTTTAGTTTTTTTTTTTTTTTGGCCTCGCGTCCTTCAACACCATGTCAGCACGCAGCCTACTCGGATATTGGCAACCGCAGCTATGTACCCGGTACCTTGGGATTCCTCGCCCAATGTACCGGGCATCGGGGCTCGTACTGTGGTGGATGGACGTGAGAATAAAAAAAAAAAAAAAAAAAAAAAAAAAAAAAAAAAAAAAACTTGATATGTATTGATTTATATATATATAAAGATAACAAACAAGACACATGGTCAATACCCGGCCCCCCCCCCGTCCAGCACGCCGCCGACATCCTCCACCAGGACGGTGGATGCCACACTCGGCCCATCACGGGACCTTGACGACATGGCTGCAAGACGTTGCTCGGCCGGGCTTCGTGCATAGGGTGGACGTTGTCGTGGCTTTGCAAAGGCAACCTGCTCCTGTCGTTGCGTGGTTTACAAACGTGGCCATGAGCCATGGGAACGTGGACAGAGTAGATTCGTAGTGACAAAACGACTCTCGTATGCGGTTTTCCTTGGCCGAGACAACCACATGTCCATGTCCATGACCATCACCATGACCATCACCATCACCATCACCATCACCGACACGAGACACCATCCACAGCCCACCTTGTCAAGACAGCTTCTTCTGCATCAGGTCGGCCAGCTCGTCCAGCAGCTCCACCGTCTCGGCCGGACTGGCGATCCAGGCCGTCGTCCCCACGTGCCGGGCCTTGAAGTCGTTGGATCCCGCGCTCAGGAACTGGTCGCCCACGTGCAGCGTGTTCTCGCCCCGGATGGCCGTCCCCTGCCGGCCAAACCACTGCTGGCACACCGTCACGCCCCAGCTCTTGTCGCCAATGTCGACAAAGACGTCGCGGCCGCCGTTGAAGGCGCAGAACGGGATCCCCTTGCGGCCCTGTCCGCCCGGCTGCGCGTGCGAGCCCAGGTGGCTCAGCTCCAGGATGCGCTGCACGACGAGAACCGTCTCCTCCAGACTCTCGCGCGCGATGCGCACGTGTGGCTCCGACGGGACGATGCCTACCGCGCGGTCCTTGCGCACCAGTGTGGCCGGCAGGTTCATGGTCCGCACGCAGTCCCGGAGCGCAGACTCGGCCACGTCGAGCAGCGCCGTGATCTCTGCTTCCGACCAGGCCGCCATCTCGGGCGTGAGCCACTCCAGCCGAGGCACCGGGGCCAGCCGGTGCGGAGACGACCGCTCGTACTTGTACAGATAGTTGGCCTCGCCGCCCATGATGACCAGGCTCTGTTTCTGCGTGTCGTCCAGGTCCGTCGCCGCCGCAAGCGCCTCGAGCAGGCCGTGGAGGCGGCCATAATATCCCTCGGCCGTCGTGTACCCGG
Source organism: Claviceps africana (assembly GCA_018360145.1). Lineage (NCBI taxonomy): Eukaryota > Fungi > Ascomycota > Sordariomycetes > Hypocreales > Clavicipitaceae > Claviceps > Claviceps africana. Next base: position 67,695 of record SRPY01000083.1, on the reverse strand, counting down.
CCGCCGTGACGATTCCGATTTTGATATTCTTGCGCAAGAGATCTGGAAAAGGGGAGATGAGAACCGACGGTCTACGAATGGAGGGGGGGGGTTGGGGAGCGAGGCAGGAGAGTTGAGAGAGTCAAAAGGGGGGAGCAAAAGAGCCAAGCCACTGACCGAGCAGTCGAGGAATCACGGGGCTCGAGCATTCCAAGCTCTCCCCGTCGTCGTACAGCGTCACGTCGCCGTCAAACGTCGCCAGCTGCAGAGCACCGCCCGTCACGGCCATGGTCTGCGCCGAGTTGAGAATCAGCCGCACGTCGTTGAAGGACGGGGCCACGTAGCGCCTGGACGAGATGTACCGCTTGCGGTCCTGGTACTTGAAGGCGGCCTCGAGCGGCAACCGGGTGAAGAACGGACCGGCCGTCGGCACCAGCATGCCCAGCTTGGACGGCATGGGAGACAGCACCAGACTGCCCATGGACGCATCCTGGCCTTGTGTCTGCGCTTGGTATTGCTTCTGACGCATGACTGGACGAGGTTTGGATGAGTTGTTTTTGTCGAGTCGGAGGGCAAGGAGCATAGGAGCAGAGGAGGTATAAAAGACAACATACTGTGATCATCTATCATCATCTCCACATCACGCATAATCTCGGCATACCGCCGGTGTGCCTCCTCGCCCATCTTGGCAACGCTCGCATCATCGCCCAAGACGCCCGTCGGCTGCGAGTACAGGACAAACGGAACCGCGAGAAGACCCTTGACCCATTCTGCCGAGATTTTGGTCAGTCAGTCTTGCAGGCGAGGGGATCGGCCGAGACGTGGTTTGGTGAATTTCTTCTTCTTTTTTTCTTCGTTTTGTCCTTTCTTCTCTTTTCCCTTTATTCATTACAAGCCCATCACCCGCCAACAGACCCAACCCACTCACCTATAAACTGGTCTCGCCGGTGCGTCTTGAGAGCATCTTGACAGCGTCAGCCGAATGCAGCGGGGGTGTGACGAATCTTGCCAAAATGAAGAAACCGCCTCCACCTCATTCCGGTGACGAGTGCAGAGACGTGGGACCTACATTCGACGCGGTATCTAGTCGTCATTCTTGGTCTTGTTTCGATTCTTGTTTTAATTCTTTTCTCGATTCTTGTTCGATTTTTGATCGATTCTTGTCTCGCTTCCTTTCTCGTCCCTCGTCTCGCAGCTTTCCAACCCGGAAAGCCCTGCCACACTCCAACAAGTCTATACCCAGGCCGGTCCCAAAACGTACGACCTCCTCGCGAGGAAAAACAGACGGGGCCACGCTCGTGTCGAAGCAGAAACGGACCTGATACGGCGTGGGCGAGACGGACGAGGCTGGCGGTGATGAAGCGGAGGCGAGGACGAGGACGAGGACGAGGACGAGGACGAGAGCGAGGACGAGAGCGAGGACGAGGTTGGGCGTCCCCAGGTCCGGGTGGGATCTGGCATGGCGCCGGCTCGTCGGGCCACAAGCAGTGACATACATGCGTCGTGTGGGGCGCGGCGGCCTCGTTGACTCGCTGGAGACGGGGACGGTGGGGCTCTCCGCCCGCGCCCTGCTTCGGCGCTCGCCGCCCTCCTTTGGCACTCGCCGCTCGCCGCTCGCCGCTCGACCTTGTCGCGCTGTCTTGTCCGCCGAGGGCCGGCGCCGGCCCGTGACCGAGGTGCTTTGACTAGGTATTTAAGTCAAGTACCCAAGTAGGTAGTACCTAATCACCGAATTGTATTTGTCTACTCTACCCCGTGTCTCCTCCTCTCTGCCGGCCCCCCTCACTTGACCTCGCACCGCCCAGCTTTCCGCCGACCGGTGCTCAACTCCCGCTTGAAATTGCTCCCCGCCTATCTCTTCCTCCTCTGCTCTCCTCTCCTCTCCTCTCTCGTAATGCCCTCCCCTTGGGCACCAACCCTCCATGCCGCACCTTGGACTCCGCCATCTCAAGCCCTTGACACGAAAACAATTCCTTGAAGCCCCGACACCCAAGCCTTCATGCAGCTTCGACACGGCCTCGACACAGCTGTACCACTGCTACCCGGGGGGCGCCTGGGACCTTGTCGGCTCGTCAGATACACATGATGGGCCATGACTTTCCCCTTGAGCCTGCTCCTTTTCAACCCAGCCTCTTCTTTCCGGAAAATAGCCCACCCGGCCTGCTGAAGCTAGCTCTTTGCAATCAATCATGTTCGTAAAGAAAGAAAGAAACAAAGAAAGAAAGAAAAAAGAAAGAAAGAAAATGCTTTTCAAAGCCTTGCCAAACTCCGAAACCAGGCGTTGAAATCACACGTGTCAACAAACACTCCTCCTTTCCCTCCACAAAACTCAATGACCAAGAGAGATTTCGCAACAAAACATTGTCTTTCTAAGGCTCTAGCTTGGTGGCATCCCCCCAGCTGCAGCCTGTGCTTGTTGTTGGGCCAAGAGCTCCTGCTGAGCCCGTTGGGCTTGTTGAGCAGCAACCTCGTTGGCCTTGACCATGATTGACTGCAGCATATTCTGTTCCTCGGCTGACAAGTGGCCCGCGAGACTGGTATAGAATTGAGGCTGTTCTTGTTGCATTTCTACAAGAGTATCACTGTTAGTGCTGAAAAGACCAAGACTTTTTCGCATACGACCTATTTTGGCAAAGGAAAGGACAGAAAGTCGAATAGAAAGAGAGGGGTAAAAAAAACATACTCAAAAGAGTAGCCCTAAACAGTTGGTAAGGCTCAATTTTGTCAAGTGGTGACTCGAGGAGGACATTGTCTTCTCCCAATTCGTCGTCGTCGACATCCTCAATCGCGCGGCTGTACTTTTGAGCCTAGTTGACCAACCTGTCGTTAGCTTTGCTACAAGTCAAGCGACTGAGACCGCCGCACTAAACAACGCAAGCCTTTGCGAACCTCATCATTGAGAAACTCCAGATAAGCCTTGCTTTCGTCTTTGGACTCCAGGCCTTCTTCTTCGTTTGCTTCTTCTTCCTCATCATCGCCATTCCAGTTGGCTTCGTTGTCGTCCCACTCGTCCTCGTCACCGTAGTCGTACGAATTCTCCAGGTGGAAGTCGTCGCGCAGAGCTTCCTCACGATCTACAACAGTCAGCACAAAAAAAAAAAAAAGTAAAGAAAAGGGGGTGGAACAGCAGCAGGAACAACAGTCCGAGTCTACTTACTTTTCATGGCATTCGGAAGCGTTCGGAAAAGTTCTGTAATGCCCTGGAGCAGTCGTGGCCATCCCACAGATACGCTTGCGGGTACTTGGTCATGACTGACACTGAGAAGGGCAGAAATGGCAACGATGCAGAGTTTCTTGTCGTGCACACGGCTAAAGGAAGTCATGCTGCCAAACCACAGGCTGAAGAAGCGATTCGTCCAGCCTTTGCTTTCGAGCACTTGAAGGCTCAGGAGCGGATTATAATGAATCGAGTTGATAACCATCTCCATGAGATGAATCTTGTAGCTCTTGACCTTGACCTCTTGCGCAGCGAGAACGTTCATGGCCATGTTGATGAAGCCTTCGACGCAACTATCGATGTGGCCCCGAAGGTTAAGCATCATGGCCTCGGCAAGCTTGCAGGCACAAATTCTTTCCACGCCACCCTGTACTTGTTCGGTGAACATGTCCGCCACCATGGAGAACAGGGCCTGAATGTATTGGGGCTTTTGAATCAATTGAGGTGTTCCATACTGGACAAAGTTGTCCAGCGCAGGAAGCATGTCCTCGAGATAATATTCAGCCCCAGCCTTGAAAGTGGTGTGGATCAGCTCAAAGGCCTGCCACATGTTTGGCGAGATACCCTTGGCGGCAAAGGTGCAGCTATCGATGATTTCAAACACTTCGTTGTAGAGATCTTGAACATGGTTAGCAGAAAATCGCACTTTTCTCTCTCTCTCTCTCTCTTCATATATGTGCGTGCGTGCATGTGTATCTACGTGTGTGCACATCTTTTTTCTTTTTACTTTTTTTTGTGGTGAAAATGGCGGTACAGGGGCAAGGGGAAAAGGTGACTTGACATACCGTAGAGCTTGTTCTCGAGTGTGACTTTGATGACGGGCATGAGCACAGCCTCGATGTGGAGCAATACGTCTGGCGTGCTCTCGAGAGTAAGAATAAGAGTTCCAATGGTCTGCAGTACGCCCAGTGCGGTGATGCTCTTGTCGTCGTAATCTGCAAACACCACTTCGCCGTCGTCGCCGACTTGGCTTTCCTTCTCGAGGAGTTCTCGAACAATCCTCAGATACGTGTCACGAAGTTGTTCGCAGAGAGCGACAGCAAAGGGGGTGAGCTCCGTGGCGAAAATTTCAACAAAATCCTCCATGACATTGGCCAAAGCATCAATGTCAACTTCGTTAGCCAGCTTGAGAAGCTGCTGCATAATCGTAGGAATACTTTGCTGCATGCTGGTGCGAATGACGTCGTGTCTGATAAGGGGCTGGAGGGCAAGAGACGCAGTGACACGAACGGGTAAGGCAGGGTCAGTCATGCAGTCGAGGATATGTCGGTAGATGGTGAGCAAGTTGTTGACATCCTGGAAGTTGAGCTGCTCGAATTTCTCAATGGTGTCGCATGCTCGGGCTCGAAGATAGCCCTGGTTGCTGGTGAAATCGGGGAAGACGTAGCGAACGAGAAAGTACTCGACTTGGTTGGCAATGGGGCTCTTCTTGCTGAGAATGACGGGCGCAAGGGTCGCAATCATTCTCAGGGCACCTTCTTTTGCCATGTGATTCTTCTTGTCATCCGGGGCTTGCTCGTACTCGTTGACCACAGCATTGACAAACTTGAGAATCTCAAACACCTCCTTTCTTCGACACTTGGTAAGGTTGACGAGGAAATTGGTGGCCGCGATATCGGGGGCGGAAGCCTCTTCGAAGTAGTTGAGCTTGCGATGCAGGTACTCCTCGGGCTCTTCGTCAAACTGTTCGACGTCTTCCTCGGAGAGACACAACACGGGAAAGATGAAATGGGTAACGAGATTCGTCAGGTGAGGCTTCAAATGTGTCCACATTTCCTTGGGACGAACACTCTCGTCCAGGAATACGATGATATAAGAGAGACATGGTCGACTGAGCCAAGACGTCTTGGCGACCCATTTTTCAATCTCTTGGAGGTAGTGCTTCAGGATTTCCGGTGCCACGGTGATGATGAAGTTCTTGGCGAAGTTGGTCGCCTCGTCGCCTTTCCCTGGAGTCGTAGGATTTCCGTGCCTGTTTTTTTTTTTCCGAAAGGCATATCAGTATCTCGGTATCAGATCGACACGGCTTCCACATTCTGCAAGCGGATGAAGGGAGCAAACGAACCGGATGAAAAGTCGGTTCAGGTTAAAGAACGCCCACTTCTTCGCCTTCCACCAGTGCTGCCTCTCACGATCATATGAATCGCCCTGGATTGCCGCACCCGGGGCGGCTTTCGAGACGGTCTGCAAGAACACAGTGCACCAAGCGATATTGATCTGCTGCTGGCGCAGATGACGGGAAAGTTCGAGCTATTCGAATAGCAAGTGGAGGGAGTCAGTTTTTTTTTCAGGTTTCTTTTCCACTTTTTTTTTGGTTTGGTATAATAGACGTACCCATGTAGCATGCTTATAACACTTGAGAGCCAGATGAAGCATCTCGCCAGCCTCTTCGCTTTCCTGATTCACCAGCTCGTTGCAGATGACGAGCAGGCGGGGAAAGGTGTTCTCGACAATGGTGTCAAACTGCGCCCTGTCTGTGTTGTCGTGGGATTTGTATCGGAATGCGCGGCAGATGGCCAGCAGGCACTGGAGCCCAGCAAGGACCGAGCTCGGGGTATTGGTATTCAACAATTCGGTGGTAAAGTCCATGAATCTGGGCCATCGGTTGGGGAAATCGTGCTGCAGTACGCGCTGGAGCACGGGAATGAGTTGTTGACGAACAGCACCGTCCGAGGCGGCAAGGATGGGCACCAGGCGGTCTCGGACGCGGGCCTTTTCGTCTTCGGCTATTATGTATTCTCCATTGTACTGGTCGGTCCGGTACCAAGCACGGTTGACGCGGTGCTTGATATAGATGACAGCTGGAGGGGGAAAAATGTGAGAATCGACGTCGTGTTTCGGAGAGGATGGAAAGAAGACGTACTGGAGAGGCGCACGGTGGCTTCTTGCTCGGCCTGCAAGATGTCGAATAGAGCATCCACAAAACCCGGTTGCTCCTCAATCTAGATTGCAAAGCCGGCATGTCAGCATTCGGTATATTACTTTATGATGCTGGCCCGACAGAGGCATTGGGCCAGCGACGGCGGGTCGAAAGTCTCGACGGATGCTGGTGGTGCCGGTCGATGGCAGCCAGTGTCCCAGGCTCGTAACCCGGCCGGCGAGAACAGACAGGACCACGGCTTGAAGTCATCGAGTGTCGAAAGCAGCGCGGCGAGACTGCTGCGGCCTCTTGGTTCGTTCCAGCAGGGCAAGTCCGTCTGGGCAAGCAAAAGGTGGTGGGATGGACGGTCCCTTTTGTCCCTTTTTTTTCCCTTTTTTTCCCACCATTTTCCACATCACGTACCTGCTTCAGCTGCAACTCGGCCCTGCGTCTGTTGTCGGCATCGGCAGCCAAGCTCGCCCCAAGCAATTCCCGAAGCACAGCAGTATCCATGTTGAGCCTCCGGAAATGGCGGGATTAGGCGAGGCTAATATGGTGTAAGTAGACGATAAAGGGGAATGTGGTTGTGGCCGGTCAAGTCTCAGGGACGAGATGGCGGGGCAACTCACCAGCAGTCGGAGTCGGTGGCGGGTGGTGGGTGGAGGTGGAGGGTGGATGGATGTGGATTGGGTGCGGGCGGAAAAAGGCACGGCCAAATCGTCGTGTCGGCGGACTGGTGGAAACTTGGCAGCAGACTTGGCCGGGCCTGTTCGAGCAGGCCAAAACCCAAGAACAAGCAGGCTACCCGGCAGGTACCCAGTCCGCAGTCCGCAGTCCGCAGTGCAGCAGGACAGCAGCGCATGCACCGACGAACAAGACCCGAGGGCGAAACTTGGTGCGCCACCAGGGCTCGTAGCTTTGGTGGGTGTGGGAGGGGATTGGCTTGGTGAGGTTGGCAGGGACAAGGTGGGAAAATGGGGATCGAAAAATAAGATAGAGATGAAAACGAGGGTATCGACAAGGTACCACAGAGCACAGAGCACAGAGCACAGAGCACAGAGCACAGAGCACAGAGCAGGCCCGGTTGTGGTGACCTTAGAGTGGTGAACAGCTGGGCAACGCCGAGGTAGACTGACTGGTGCTAGAAACAAGGCCGGGGTAGGGGCGCCGCAGAGGGAAAGGGAAAGGAGGGAAGGGAGAAAAAAAAAAAAAAAAAAAAAAAAAAAGGATCACCTAGCATGCCTGCCGTGGGAATCTAGCGTGCCTTCACCCATTCCGGTGATGGGAATCGACAACAAGGTTCACCACCAGCACGACATCCTTTCTCCATGCAACACATCTTGCCCTCCTCTCGCGAATCTTGCCATTACGCCGCCCGCAAATCCCACATGCCTGAATCATGAATGGGCTGTTGTGTGTATATTCGGCATGGGCGATGATGCGACGACCCGGCCATGGCGCCCGACGGCCTACGTCGACTCCTGAGCCTCGAAACGCTTCCTCGGCCGTTGTCCATCCATCTCTGTTGAAGCTTCTTTTCTTCTTTTCTTTTTTTGACAAAAGTCCTTGCTTCTTCTGCATTTTCCCATCATGTATTGTTTCACCCGTTCCCCCTATATCACCTCCATGTATTTCCCCAGCACTATCGAGGCAGCCACTCTATGCACCCGCTCCTTCATACGCAGTCGATCCCCCAAGTCGCAGTCGCAGTCGCAGTTGCACAAAACCACGTAATCGCGCCTTCCCCTTCCCTTCTCCCCGTCCCTTCCCCTTGTCCCCGGCCACGAGGGTTAGGCCCCGCACACCGCCCTCGCTCCGAAAAACACAACGAAGGTCCACAAGACGCATGGGCTTTGTCTCGAGCCCACGCCTCGAGTTCCTCGGGGCTGGGTGCTCGTGGGAAGGCAATCTACAGTGGGTCGCAGGTACTTGCGAACCTGTTCACACCTAAATGGTATGGCAAAATGTTGACAATCACTTGAACCCAGGACCCACTGTACCCTCTGCTCTGGACGAAGCGGTGCATTAAGTACTTCTTTGCGCATATACAGTGAGTCCAGGTAATCCCGAACATTTTCCCATACAACTGTGGTGTAAAAGGTTTCGGAATGACTTACGACCCACTATACAGTACATGCGCAGTACTTCCTCATGCAAAAAGAAAACATCCCTTTACCCCGTCAAACCAGCCCTCGTCACATATCACAAGACCCAACCGGACCACATGCTGTATGTAGGCGGTTCAAACGAACGGAGAAAAGGACGGGATGGGGGAAAAGATGAAGAAACGAAATACACTCAGCTCTGCCACGCTAAAGCCCAGCCAATGAGCCAAATCAACCACCCAGTCCCACAACCACGTTCCAGACCACCCAACGCCTGAAAGGCAGCAAATCACCGCCGGCCTTTGGGCCTCAACCGTCTCGCACTTGCCCACGCCTCATGTCCTGGTACATCCTCATGTCCTTGTACTTCTTCAACGCCATTGCCCCTAAGTATTTTATGCAGCCCCCGCCCCCCTTCCACCCACCCACAACCACACCCACGGGTCAAACCAAACCACACCAGCACACCGAAAAAGACGCCCTTGTAGTCAAATGTCACTGCCCCCGTCGTACGGTCCCAGCGCCGACGGGCGAGTCAAGTCTGTTCCGGGCCCGTCTCCTGCGAGCCATGATTCTGTTCCCTGCACGGGCCAAGGAGAAGAGCAAAAGAGAAGAGATGAGACAGATGGAGGATACGGAAATGGAGAGAAAGACTGATACGAGAATATCATGATCATTACACTGGATAGGCTGGTACGTACGCCAGCACGAATGTCTAGGTATAGGAACATGGGAATAGAGAAAAAAAGAGACAAGAACACGACATAACAGAAAAGACAGAAAAAAGAAGAAAGAAGAAAGAAGAAAGAAGAAAGAAGAAAGAAGAAAGAAGAAAGAAGAAAGAAGAAAGAAGAAAGAAGAAAGAAAAGAAAAAAGAAAAAAGTTTTTTTTTATATAAATAAATAATTGAAACGAAACCAAAAATGAAACACGGCTTTGGTAGTAGTTCTATTTTCTAAACCTCGACTTGTGCAACATTCACATCCTCACCATCAAGCACAGTATAGTCTCGCATCAAGCCCAACATTGCCAGTTCCATACCCGTCCCATCTACGTCCATTACGGGATGTGGTCTTCATTACAATTACACACGTGCCGACATAACCCACATAGCCCGTTGCCAAGTCCCCTTGCACCGCTGTAACCCCCCAAACAGGGAGAAGTTCCACAATTAAACCGTGTCCATCCATCAATAACCAACTTTCCATCGTGGAACAAGAGTCTCAATCGAGATAGCCTGGTCCGATTCATGGTATAAAATTACCGTAGGCGATGTCCCAGATATCGTCCTCGATTCTGTTGTTCCGGCATCCATGGAAAATTTGGCGCCACTCTCGGCCCAACGAGATTCTTTTGTGTTGAATCATATCGAAAGCAAAACCATGCATCCTGACAAAAAATCTTAAAATGAAACCGCGCCATCATGGTTCATAGTGGAGGTGCTTCCGAGAAGCCCACAAAGCGGCGTGTGGCATGGTGACTCGCCGGGCGTACTATATCGTTGCCAGAACAAGCATCTTTCGCCTTGCCGAGGTACCTTGGTTTGAATCACTTTGACTTACTGGAAGGGTGCCTTGTTTTTTTCATGGAGACAAGGCAGGACACCCCACGCCAAGATTTTGGCGGCTGCATTGTCACCGAGATCCAGGTTCACAATGAAAGGTAAAATCCGAGTTCCCGTTACGTGGTAAAGCGTCCGCGTCCGCGTCCAGAGAATGTGGTCCCGGGCCATCCCGCGCGTCAACTATTGGAGGTCAAAGAGATCATCCCGAACAGCCGTCCGAATGAAAAAAAAACGACATCTTTCCTGAGCTCCCGCCGAAAGAAGCACCTCTTTTTTTTTTTTGAGATCGACGATGACTCGGAGTCGGAATAGCTGAAAAAAGGGATGAAAACGAAGCGCAGGATTCCCCATTGACTTCGTCGCAGTGGCCTGTCAAGCAGCAAATGTCAACCTGGACACAAGTCATGACGTTCTTCTTCTTTTCTTTTTCAGATTAGTTTACTTTCCTAGAGGCTAAAAAAGGGGGTCATAGAAAAAAATTCCACGATGAAAAAGAAAAAAGTGATCCGGAACAAGAATTCGGAGTGGTAGTAGCGGAAAGAGGATCCTGTTGATGACATCTGGCTAGTATATACATACTCGAGTAACTTACCGAGCTGCCTAGATATCGGCCCTGTTTCATAAGCGCACACGTGGCGAGGCGACAGTTCAGAGCCACGACAAGGTGATCCAGGATTGGAGACAGGGCGGCGAGTAAAGTCACAATCCAGCAATTAAGGAAGGACCGGATCCAGGCAGCAAGGTATGAAAAGGAGATCCAAGATAAAAGGAAAACCGTCGACGAAAATCCCAAGTCGACCAACCCAACCAGCGCCCCCCCAAAAAAGAAAGAAAAGAGACAGAAAAGAGAAACGGAAGGATAAAAAGAAGAAGAAGAAACGACGATTTGTGTAATGTAAAAAGTGACATTATTCGTCCCAAAGCCCTCGAGGTCAACGTAAAGAGACGCAAGGAGAAAACCCGTTATGTTGAGATGCAAGATTCCACCGAATAACAAGACCGATAAGAACGAAAACACCGACAGCAAAAATATTGTGGCAAAGTATCCAGAGCCCAAGAATCCAGGCATCAAGGGAAATAAAGTTGAGAGAAAGATGCAAGGCGCTCAGATAAAGACGTCAGTTTATCCCAAATCCCGAACAGCAGCCGCCCTTCGATCCAGAGGGAGGGATGAAGGGGTATCAGACGAGAGATCATTCACAAGAAATCTCTCACAAGAAGCAGCAAACTTGCTATTCCGAAGCAGAAGAAGTCCAGGAAAGCGTGCATCCATGGTCAACGACATCCTGGGGAGGTAGAAATGAGCGCTTTCAGCCAGTCCTAGGAAGAGGGCTTCGCGATCGGATTCCAGGTTGCGCCATAGGTGGATTTCCAGGAGACAAAGAGCAGACGCAAGGCACAAGCACACAAGTTGGCAACCATAACCGTCTTTTTCCCGAACAGATCCGGACCACGAAGAGAGAGTGAGAAACCCAGGAGACAAAGAGGCCAGCTTCCAAAAGATAAAAAAAAAAAAACACCACTCCTATCTTCGAGTCGTCCGAAGTTGGGGTCTTTCGCTTTCCCGGTCACTACGACGAATAGTTGCTCCTGAGGGAGGGGTTGGGTTCCTTACAGCAGGAACCGGGGGCCGGACTGTGCGTGGTTCCTCGTAATGTTGTTGACCTTGAGCCGCAAACATTGACTGCTGCAGTGGCTGCTGCTGAGGAGGCGCAGGACCGGCAGGCGAAGCTACAAGATATTAGACTCTGGGCCGCTTGGGCGAGCTGGGTTCGTATGATCTCTGCTTTGACGCACCTCGACCATAGAACGGGTCATGGGGCTGTTGCATGGACGAATACGAATGACCACCAGCGGTGGCGGGAGGAGAAGCCTGGCCCTGGAATGGATATTGTGGTGCCGTCGCCGAATAACCGGGCTGGGGAGGTGGTGCGGTTGAGTAGATGGGCTGTGGAGGAACAGCAGCGGAAGTCCCCATGCGACTTGCGTAGGGGTCATTGGAGGTTCCATAACCGGATTGCGGCAGGTTGGCACCAGTTCCGATATAGGGAGGATCTTGATTTGTTTGGTATCCTGGACGCATCATGGAGCCGCCCTGATTGGAGGCATACCTGGGGTCCGGAGTGGGTGTCTGTTGGGTCTGTTGGTAGCTGCCAGGATTGAAGGCACCGCCGTTGGAGGAACCATACGATTGCTGCTGCTGGGGCTGCTGGTAGTTACTGGAAGCACCGGTGTAGCCCGGGGCACCGGTTCCGGGATACCTCGGGCCGTCGAAGGAATCACGAGGGTAGGAGTCTGGCTGGTAGGGGGGCTCAGTTGGCCCGTGGTGCTGTCGGGATTGGTGAGTCTCGGAGTAGCGATACTGGACTGCTGGAGAGTTAGATGATGATAGTCTCGCAAGAACGCCAGTGGCATCTCTCGAGGCTTGGATACCTCCGGGGGCATTGCGCGATGTCTGCGCCCTTCTTTCACTATCCCAACGCGCCGAATCGGCTTTCAGGTCTTCGATCATGGCCTAGAATTTTCCACCACTTCAGCATTGGTTCCTATCCCGAGTGACTTGATGCGATTGCTTACTGTTGTCAAGTTCCGGTACGCAGTAATATAGTAGCCTTGAACGACCTGGCCAGTTTGGGGATTCTGATTGAAGTAATCAGAGGTTAGCGAGGGGCTGCCGGGAAAGAAGATGAAAAGTTGGGCGCAATTGTAGCCGCGCGAACCGCACGACCCGAAGACGAAAGAAGAAGAAAAGAGAGCACGACACAGAAAAAAGAAGGAGAAAAAAACGTACCTCATAATGACCAGGCCGCACCAAGGCGTCGTTCCCCAGGTAGCGGCAGATATCGGCCGATATAACTTCACGGTCGATGCCATCGCGCGGCACGAAATATTCGTTCTGGCGAGTCGTGGTGGCCTGCGCAGGGGCGCCTTGGTTGCGGGGTGGTTGCCTCGACATGTTCTGAATTGGCCGGAGGAGGGGGAGGAGGGGAAGGGGAGGGCAGGGTAGGGCAGCTCGACCTATGCTTATCGTGGTGGTCGAGAGGAGGTCGGGAAGAGGGGGGTTCCGAGGAGATGCGAGTCGGCGGAAGGGACAAAGAATGATGTGCAAGAAGAGTTGGTGGTTTGAGATGGGAGAAGGAAAGAGAAAGAATGAAAGAATGGCGAAAGCACAGGCGGCGAGGCAAATGCACCAGACGGGGGAGAAAATGCTACGGGGACCGACGTGCACTCTGTTAAGTCAGCAGGTGGCAGGGAGTGCGCGAGGAGGACAGGACCAGTCAGTGGCCGGCACGGTGTGGTTGGCGGTGTATTTGGTGTGTTTGGTGGTGTGTTTGATGTGTGTGGTCTGGTGTGGTCTGGTGAGGTCTGGTCAGGTCTGGTCTGGTCTGGTGCGCAGCAGGTTGGGCCTTTTTGGGGGACCGAGCTGGAGGGCCGAGGGGGACTAGAACTGCACCAGACGTGTCGGGCGTCTGGGGTCTCTGGGGCGTCTGGGGTGTTTGGGGTCTGCGTGTGGGCGGCGGGGGGGCGCGCGGACAGCGAGTGGCAAGTGAGAAGTGGGAAGTGGCAAGTGGCAAGCGGCAAGCGGCCAGTGGCCAGTGGCCGGTGGCCAGTGGTCAGTGGTCAGCGGGCGGGACCACAACTGGTGCTGACAGCGCGGGCAGCTGGGGGGTGAGACCAGCACTGAGACGTGTCAATGCCAACGGGGCTTGATGTTCAGTTATGCTGGCGCAGTCCTGTCCGGTGCACGCCGCAGCACGACGAAACAGCCCGGCCACCAGTTGAGCCCAGGACAAGGGTCACAGGTTAGGCACAACTGGGCCAGACCGGGCCTGACTGGATCAAACGGCGTGCAGGCAGCGACCAGCCACCCAGTCGAGCCGCTAGCGACCGGCGACCAACGAACGACCAACGGCCCACGGCCCAGCAGCGACAACGGTCAACAATTCAATGCTCAGCGCCGTCTGGCCGGCTTTGGGCTTTGGGCTGCGCGGCGATGACGTTTCGTTTCGTTTCGTTTCCTCTCGTTTCGTCGCCGTGCGAGCGACCCTGCGTGGATGTATGACGGAATCAATCAGTCAGTCGCCGGGTCGGGTCGACCCGTGGAGTCCGTTTGTCGTTTGTCCTTTGTTTTTCGTCAATCGTCAATCGTCAATCGACCCATCCATCAATCGATCCATCCGTCAACATGAACAGGTTAGCTGGACATGGATTTCCCCCCGTGCCGAATACGTGCCGAATACGTGCCGCCGTGCCGCGCAGAGGCGAGCCGGTCCTGGTGGCTGCGTGCTTTCCAACAAAACGTCGTCTTGTTCGTCGTCGCCCTACCAAGAGTCGACTTCGCTCGGCTCCCCTTTGTGCACCCTCACACGAGGTCGGCCTTTGTTCCGCCTCGGACTCACAGGTATACTTCGGCTCCGGCACCGACTTGATTACAAGCCGAGGTCCCTATCCCGTACTTACGTCTAGACGTCTGTACGCTGTGCGTCTGCATGTACTTTGGTTTCTTGCCAGTCGTCGTCCAGCAGAGTGCATGATGCCTGATCAAGAACATCACTTGTAAGAGATCTCCCCTCAATAGCAGAGCCGTTGTGTGTTGTGCCACTGCCTGTTTCTGTTCTACCCGTCTGCTTGTATCTGCGAGGCGCATCCGCGCCAACCAGGCCTTGGAAATGGAATGTCGCACACCTTCGACGCGAAATGGCTTTTGTGACTCGTCTTGTTTTGCGCGTCAAGAGTTGGGGAGAGCAGGTAGCCAAGACACGAGTTGCTCATACAAGTCCGTCCCATGTATCCGTGGGTAGGTTTGAGTAGATGGGGGGTTTTTGAAGCAAGAAGTAGGGATGTATATGGACGTTGTAGTGTAGTATGTACATACATACCTAAGTATGTGAGTATGTATATACGTTGTTTTTTGTCGTCCCAGGTTAGAAGTCATGCCCGAGTCCTGACCGACGCTGGAAACACACCATATATACCTGTCTCGCGGTCGAATCCATCCAGTAAGCCTGCCTCCATTGGCCGTGAGGGAGGGGACCGGCTCACGATGCACCGGGTAGGGTAAGAGCAATCTTGAAGTAGGAGGCTATCTGCAAGGTACTTACTTACTCATGTGTTTGCAGGTGCGGAGAGCGTGTCGTGGACTCTTGGTCCGCAGCGTTGAGCGAGCATGCACACACATGGAAAACGCCGCCGGCCATGCGCAATGCGCACTCTGCGATCCACAGGAGCAAGAAAACATGTCCATGCTGCTGCCGTCCGTTTCGCCGCGACAGGCTCGACGGCCATCGAGGCTGCCTTTTTTTCCCGTCAGCCGCTGCAACAGATCCTTTTGCTGCTCAGCCATTCAATGCATGCCACAGACTCCATCCATGGCCTTGCCGGGGTGCGCCAACGGTGGCTTCGTATGTAAATGCGTCCATGTCCGTACAATGCGTAATGCGTAATGCGTAATGCGCGGATGCGTCACCGTACATACAACATGCCCCCCGTCTCTCGGGCCGCCATTGGGTATCGATGCTTATCGATGCTCGGGCCAATTGCAGCCCAACACGCCGTTGGAAGCTGATCCATCCTGCTTGGGTCCTTGCTTCCAACACGTTCCAGCATGTGTTGGCTCCACCCGAGATCGACAATTTCTGGCAGGGCTGCTTTTCCCGCATCTGTCATCACAAAGCAGAGACGAGCCAGCCCAGAGCCATCGCCCGGCTTAGCGCGTCATCGTAAGCATGCTTGTGAATCAATCAACAACGCCTTCACCAAATCAGCAACGAATGCCAATGCGTTTCCACGATGGCTCCGTCTCTGTCTCTGTCTCTGGCTAAGGCTTCGACTTCGACTCCGGCTCTGGTTCACATTGAAATTACGTCTACACCCTCCAATTCCCAGCCCGTCATCCACGCCTGCTAACCTGGTCGGCCGGCAGAAAGGCATTGTCCATGGATTCATTTCTCGTCAGAGTAGACCCGCAACGGCATTTCGATTTCAGTTGGGCTTCAGCAGCCAAGCCCGAGACGCTACTCGACATGAGCATGCCAGGACGCGCCAGAGACGCCTGCAGGTTTCGGGAGAAAGAAAAAGAAAAAGAAAAAGAAAGCTCTGAGACTCTGGGCCCTCTGATTCTCCTTGTTGATCTTGTTGAAGTCTCAGAAACATGCACCCAGATAGTCGTCAGAGTGCGCCGTAAAAGTATACGGGCGTGGGCCACATGCCACATCCAATTGATGCATTGGAAACCCCATATATGCCGGGCGAAAAAAAGCGACACTCCGCGCCATAGTCTTGGTGTGATTGTGAATATGCGGGGGAACCGTGTCTGTTTCGGCACAGCTTGAAACTCTCCAGCGTCAGCAAGCTTGCTCCTCCAGTTATATGTAGGACACGTACATACTTACACACGTATGTATATGTATGTATGTATATACATATGTATGTACGTAGGCATGTACGTCAAGAAGACGGGCATTTCAGCCACCCATCAGAGCTGCCATTTCCCTTCACCGCATCTCAACCGAAATTGAGCTTTTTTTGGCCCGGCTCCAGCTTGCCTTCTCGATGCCGCTTTGATCCTGGACCTAACCCCTTGTGGTTGGAGTTGTGAGAGGCGGCTGGGCGCTGGCTGCGTTGGATTGATGTCTGCCCAACCCGTTCCTCATCGTGAAGATCTTTTGCCATGTGCCAGTCCTGGTGGCTTTGAAGACCCTGTGGATCGTCAAAGATGATATCACATCGCCGGCATGGGAATCCTGTTATCGATCTTCCGCGCTGATGATCCATTCGCGCCGTCGAGCCCACGACCGTGTTCGGACATGGAGTTTCCGCAACCGTAGTGGCCGCGTATGTCTCTCCGCTCTTCTCCTCGCTCTCCCTGGAAAGAAATCGCTGTATTCCACTGTTCTGTTTTCGGGGCTTCTTATATGACCGTTGCTCGCCCTCATCCGGTCGGCTGCTTGGTGATCTGGAACGTGGATATGTGCCTGGATCATTTTTCACGAGAAACGCGTCAATGCCCAAGTTGCCCTTGACACCATCTTCAAATCCTCCAACGCTGAGACTGAGATTTGCGCATGGCCAGACGTTCCCTTCCGAAACAATCTGTCCGAGTAATTCCTTTGCGAGGTGAAACAGAAAATCCTCATTGATTGCTTTACCTGTAGGTATTGGTCCTTGCCTACTCCGAGTGTGGCCGGCGTGTCGGTGGTGCAGGTTGATGGAACGTGGCCGTCGCTTATTGTCTAACACCCCTTCTTCGACCAATCGAGAAAATATATCGCCGACGAAGATCCTCAGCCACTTGACGGCTTGTTCCTCCGTGTTAATGCTGGGTCTGAATGATTTCGCGGACAACATGGACTTGATTTGCGTCCTGGAATTGACCTCGCTGACATCGATCCCGCGTATCGTATTGTGAAGCCATAGCCCCGTCTCCTCGCCGAGACAAGTTCTCATACGGTCCGATGATATGGCCAGCAGCTCCTTGACAATGTCTGTCTTAAACGTGGATACAACCTGATCTCCCAGTTTGCCGCCCAAGTTCCGTATTTTCGTCACCTTGAAGTCTGCCAGAAAGACCTGCACCGCACGACTCCGCACGACGGTTTGGCTGTTGGGTTTCTTGAAGCCGGAGCCCAACTTGCTGATCATCTTGTTACTGGCTATACCGGCAGAACAGGTGTACCCTAGTTGCTCCCGGATTTTAGCCCGCACGCTCCGAACAATCTCTGATCCAATCAATATGGCGACATCGTCCCAGTCTGGATCTTGGCTCTCCTGCTCTTCATCCAAATCCACCAACGCATCAGCCTGCCAGTCAAGAGCCGTTATGGACGGAAGAGGAAGCTTCTCGGTGACATCGTTGTATGGGGGAGGGGCGCACAGCTCTGGAAATCTTTCCAGTAGGACCGCATGAACATGAGCTGACAAATCGAGGAACACTTCGTCGATGCTAGCCTTCTCGACCTTCTGCAAGTTACGTGGAAGGCTGTCCCTGATGACAGCGAGGATCTTTCTCGACTCCAGTCTGTATGGATCAAGTGACACTTTGTCCGTAGCGATGTTTGCAGCCGCATCATCACGGTACGCCCACTTGTCATCCCCTTCTCGCCATGTAGCGACGTGCTGAGCGATCAGGTCAGGACACAACTTCTTTGCCTCGGTGACGTTGCAGTGTCTGCCAATCCCGAAGCTGCGTGCCGGATAATTGATTGCAATGAGTCCTTGCCTGCGAAGCATATGAGAATTCGTCCTTCAGTTTGTGGAAGCATGTCGCTCGGCAGAAGAGCTGTGCATCTCACCATTGTTGCACGGCGAGAGGCTGGTCTTCAGGCACCCCAAGCCTTACCATCTCGCATTGCGCATAGAATGCATCAAGATCCACGTGTGCGACAACCCGGAGAGGATTGGACGTGGCGAAAGAAGCCAGTTGGCTAAGCTGACGATACGTGAACTGGGATCTCCTGGCCGCGCGGGTGTCCGGGGACGACGACACAGGCGACGATGACGATGACATCACGGGAACGCGACATCAGACGTAGCTTTCTGGGCTTTCGAATAGAGCTCGCCCATCTTGGGTGATGCAAGGTGGACTCTGGAATTTGCGAGAGATGGCACCAGGAAAACACCCTTGGTTTGAAAGAATGTTGGTTGATGCAAGTCCCTACACTAACGGAGGCGCGAACATGGTGGCGGCAACGACGCCCCACTTGGGTTTAGCTGAAAGCACTCGACTAGACCCGACTTCGGTCTCTCGGTACTTGCCTTGACGCAGCATCGAAACGCAAGAGATCCGAGGCGTGAGTTGTTTTCCGGTTTATCGATTTCCTTTTTTTTTTTTCTTAAGAAAGGGTTTGTCTTGCAAATTCCACCGACCATGAAAATGTATTGCGCTTGTTGATAACCAGTGAAAAGCGTTATATGGACTCGGTTTCTTATGCTGTGAAGATTCGTAAAGTAGTCTACCCTTTATGAATTCTGAAAAGAGCCAAAAAGGATACGAGGTACTAATAAGAGCATCGAGATAATCCCTGTGCTACTGAAAAAAAGGACGAGGAAGGAGAAGGAGGAGAAGAAGGAGGGGAAGAAAAAAGGAAGAAAAACAAAGGAAGCGACACAACAAATTACAAAGTAGTGAATTTGACCGTACGGCAGAGGCAACATCAACACACTATATCTCTGGCGATGCAAATCATTTTAGGCTCGCAGAATGCTCAGGCGAAGCAACACAAATTGTGGACAACAGCGAATCGCATTTCTGGTCCAACGCTACGTCTCGTTCGAGAAACTGTTGGCTTCTAGACTGGATGTTCTGAAAACTGTGTGGAAAGCATAACCTAGTACCAACATCCAGCCGTGGAAAAGGAGTTGCCGTCTCACGATAAAGCATCACCTACAGAGTCTGCTTAGATGGTCTAGACATATAATCAAGGCGACCATGACACAACGTATAACAAGGACCCAGCGTCCCTAACAGACGCAACTATTCCACTTCAACCATAGCTCATTGGAACTGTCCCTCCAGGAGCTGCCAAACGTCAGACATGAATCCAGATCACGTACATATGTTCTGATCGCAACCAAGCAACGTCGAAACAAGGATGTAGCTCCAAGTGCAGACGGCCCCGGTGAGCGGGACGAATAGAAAAAGCATATTGGAAACTCGTAACCAATGCTGCCATCTTTCCATCAGATTGGTTGCCCACGGCCCGTAAGCCAAGGAGAAGACAATCAAGTCAAATCAGTGGTCAGGGCGGACTTGCATCCGAGAAAGCTAATCGCTCTTGCTTTGTGCGGTATGGATATATTTTTCGGCAGATACTTGCTGGCCACACTAATTGATGTTATGGGCAAGGAACGGATCAACGGCACCGTTACGCGTGAGTGGGATCCGAGCATCCGACAAGCAGAACCATGGAGGCGCACTCGTTCTGCGACCATGCAAAGTGAGACGCAGAGAATAATCTGACTGGCGAGGCTAACGCTGGAACTCGGGAATAAGCGGTCGACGAGAGCTGTAATTCCGGACAAAAAGTTGGTACAATCGAAATTAAACCAACCCCCTGGATCAGACAGCCGAGCTCTCGCGAAAGGCGGCAAGTGAGCATGACATCCAAGGACTTTTTTCTTTCCTTCTTTCTTTTTTTTTCGTCTATAACCATCAGGTCTGCAACTAGGTAGGTAGCAACAAAGGTTCTGGATATTCGTCAGGGAAATGAGAACCCTTCTATGCACTTATCTCGGACCAATTCCGCATCACAAGTGCCTCGGCCGAAATGGCAGTTGTAATTTGTCGGTGACAGGAGAAGTGAAAAGAACAGTGTTTGCTGGTCGGAGAGACAGGTCTTGCCTGGAAAACTTGTTTTGTCTCGTGATGCCTCTTGCCGGAGATGAGCATATCTAAACTCGGTCGGATTTTCTACGCAGGGTGAGGTGAACCGCGGCCACGAAAGATCTGGGTGTGTTTTATTTTACGCCCGCTACGTCCCGATTGGGAACAGGGCGTCGAAAGATCTGGGCTCTCTCGTAACGAGCTGAGACGGACCAATCTCATCTCCTCATCGGGTGGAATGAGAAAAAAAAAAAAAAAAAAAAAAAAACGGGTTCCCCTAAGCGAAAGCGACGGTGGAGTGAGAGAAGTCTTTGGCGACCGATTCATTAAATCTGTCGTATTTGTAGACTAGTGTGGCGCGCGGCTAGGACTAGGCTAGGACCAAGACAGGACAGGACATGCCAGGCCGTTTCACCATCCTGAAGCAGAGACTAGGCACAACCGGGGACAAGTGACTCCAATGTTCCCTCACCAGAGGGAGACATGTCTGGGTCCTGAGTGATCAAGACGCAAAGACCGTTGAGCACTCGCGGAGATGGTCCGATATGAGCGGCTGGCGCGGATGGATGCTAGGGTGCCCGGACCGATCAACTCGCAGTCGTAACGTATCTCGTAGAGGGGGTTGTGGTTGCTGCTCCTGTCGTGTCTGGCGCTCCTGCTGAAAGGCGGGCGTGAGTTTGTCGTCATCGTCATATCGCAGAGCATCATTGGGAAGGAGTGCCCATCCGCCAGTCCGCCCATTCGTAAGTACTTACCTCACGCAAAGTACTTACCTCACGCAATGTGAGGTGGTAGCAGGGCAACTGCAGCCTTGCACTTGCCACTGTCCGAGGCACAGCTCATTGCATCTCCGCCCCACGTCGCATGCAGTCTCGGACTTCCCGTTCCAATGCAATCTTTCGATTTGTTGGGGACTGTTTGTACCGAACGCGAACTTGACCCCGTTTCTTCAGCACGCCTGTCGGGGGCCGGAACGCACGTTTCCACGTTTCTACCCCTAATGATATCAGCCGACACGCGCGTCAATCGAGGCAACCCGGCAAAGAAGCAGAGAAGCAGCAGGGAACTCTGGAGGAAGGGGTCTGTCTGGTCTTGGCGCGCCAACACGTGCACGACGTGCGCCTCTGCGCCCTTTTTCCCCAGATTCTTCATCGGCGGCCAGACGACGGCTGCCGCCAACCACAACCAGACGCCACGTGAAGCCCTGCCGGCGAATTGCCGAGTGGCGCCATGCACTTTACTTGGCAGCCTGGGGCGATTGTCACGTTATTAGAACGAAGTAGGTACTTGATACATATACTTGGTACTTTATGTACCGACGTGTGTGCACAAGATGCACGCCAGCCGCACGATCCAATCGGGCGACGAGATGGCAGAATCCTCAGAATCCGAAAGACGCGCCTCAGCATGACGTTACATCCATCCATACTGTAAGTACGTATGTTTGCACGCCGGTACGTCTGAACGTCTGCATGTACAACTCAGGTGAGTCTGAAATCTAGTACCTGGTCAGCGACGGGCTGAGACTGGTCTTCTCTTTGTCCTCTGGCCGACAGAGTCGGCTCCGGGGGGGGGGGGGGGGGGGGGGGGGGGGGGGGGGGGGGCAATCTGATTGATCTGTCAGATTGTCAAGATTGTCTGTCAGGTGACGGAATCTTGACCTTGTTTGGTGCCGCCAGCTTCGCCTGGTCGTTGCCGTTGTGTCTGCTGTGGTTGCCGCCGCTCTTGTCGCCAACAGCCGTCAACGACGTCGTACTCGAAAAAAAAAAACCTGGGTTGCAAAATAAAAAGACAAATAAGACGTCTCACAACTAGCGTGCCCGGGCCGGCGCTTGGCGTAGCCGTGGTGACATTGTACCGAGACTTTCGCAAAGGCGTTCAGTCAGTCGTGTGTCTCGGTCGCGATCCCGTCGTCTCGACGCAGCTGCTTATTTTTTTTTTTTACCCCGGCGACTCGCTCCGGCTCCACTAATTACAACATTTGATTCTTCATCAAAGCCAAATTCTCCACGCCGAGATCTCAGTCCAGTACGACACTTGCGCACGGCTCACAGTCACGTCAACAAGACATCAATCCCTTGTACCGTGCGAGCATACCTACTTACTTGAGTACTTACATACATACAATATGTTGTATATCCAAGGCGCCGGCGGGGCAGCAATCGCCTCATTGTCGCCTTTGAAAAAGATTCCTCCGCAAATGAGCAATCCTTGGCCATGGAAGCCAGCAGCAATCCCGACCCGACCCCTGGAGGCTGCGTGTGCCGCGCATGCGTTGGACAAAATCGACGCTCTGGCCGGACGGAGGTCGGTTGCCACCCACATCTTGTATAATTAACAACCCCTGTCTATAGCACTTGGCACATACCCAGGAAAAGGGAAAGGACTTTCGGAGCCCCCAGCACGCTGTCACGGAACAAATCGCGCCTTGCGTTGCGTACGCGCCTTGAATTGGTTCATGATCGATATTTCTGTTCCCCTAGATGTCAGTATGCAGTCCGCTTTGCTCCCAGAACGCGGACGCTCAACAACAACGATGACGACGACGACGCGACGACGACAACGACAACGACAACGACGACGACGACAACGACAACGACGACGATAACAACGACGACGACGACGACGACGACGACGACGACGACAACGACAACAACAACAACGGGATCGCCGCCGACCTAGAGACAGACGCCTACGGGTCACGACAAGCGCGACATGAATCCCGTTTCGTTTCAAGGCCAAGACCGTTTTGGCGTCATCAGTTCCTGTTTCATCCAACTCCCGCAACTAGTTGGCATGGCCCATGGGTGCTACCGGGATACGCAGGCTTCCGGACCCCCCTTCCCCTTCCCCCGTTTCACATTGCCAACCGCTGCAGGACCGCCACGAGAAGTCCCATGCGACCGGCCTCGTCCTTCTTGTTTGCACACATGCACATGTGGAATGTACATACAGGAATCCCCCCGGCCATCCTGACACAAATGGCTCAATTTAGCTGTGTACGAAGCGTACATACGGGAGGGAGCAGGAAGATCCTGCGGGGCTTGACTTCATTCTATCTACCGAGTCCTCGGCCTCGCCTATCCGCCAAGCTCTTTTCCCTAACCAGTCAACCAGTCTGACTGTTTGCATAACTCCCTGGGTAGTTAGGCAGACAGTCATCCTATTCTGCCTCTCATCTGCCTCTCGTCTGCTTCTCTGCACTGCCTGCCTATCCACACAAGGCGTAGCTCCGTAATGCAACCCTTCAGTCAAGAAATTGGCCGCGTTACTCTCGCTTACTAGAAATGCTCCTTGGCCTCGGCCATAACGGAGAGCCCGGGTCCGATACTGTCAGCCCTTCTCACCTCTGCATTCCTTATCATAGTCTCTGAATGCGGCACCTTTTTCTCGTCAGAGTTCCACCATTCATCAATCACATTACTTGGCCTCAGCCGTCAGTGAACCTTTGAGCACGGAAGAAGTGGTTGAGTTCAGTCCGCTGTCTACTTCTTCATGATTCTCGAGAGGCCTGCCGCTCGACCCTGCCAACTCTTTAATTCGTGGACGACATCATTCGCGCGACTACTCCTCTAGAGGCAAGACTCCAGCCATGAACTTTAGTCGTGATGATCGGATGGCTATCAGCACGACAGAGCGTGCATGCTCCATCATGTCGCTTCTGGGATGTCTGTTCATCATTGTTACGTTTTGTTCTTCGACGGCTTTCCATAAGCCAATTAACCGGCTCGTTTTTTATGCATCATTTGGCAATCTATTTACTGTTGTTGGGACTTTGATGTCGCGATCATACATAGACGACGTGGATTCGGTCGGCTGCCAGTTCCAGGCAACTCTCATTCAGCTGTATGTTCCGAGGGACCTAGCTCATACCCTGCACAAGCCTCCGACGATGGTTGTGCTTCCGTGTCAACATGTTTATGCTGACGAACTCTTCCGCTTTTCTTGTCACACAGCTTCATGCCCGCAGATGCTTTCTGGACCATGGCAATGGCGATCAACGTGTACCTTACCTTTTACTTCAAATTCGACGCTGCGCGACTAAGGAGAATGGAGATAGCATACTTGATTGCGTGTTATGGTGTGCCGGCAATACCGGCCGTGGCCTTTCTCTTCATCAGAAGTTCAGAAGGGGTGCGTGTCTACGGGAACGCAACTCTGTGGTGCTGGATCTCCCAAGATTGGGACGTTCTTCGCATTGCCATCTTTTATGGTCCTGTGTGGTAAGCCAATTCGAGACGATCGGTCGAAACCCCAACCAGGAGAAGAGGAAGAGGAAGAGGAAGAGGAAGAGGAAGAGGAAGAGGAAGAGGAAAAAAAAAGAAGAACAAGAGACTCGTTTACGAAGCAGCAAGTATGACGACTGACTCCATGACAAACAGGGTGGTCATCTTTATCACTTTCTTCATTTACCTGCGAGCTGGGCGTACCATCTATGAGAAACGAAAGCAACTACGAGGCTTTCACTCCTCGGATCACGACCTGTTGTCCACCAACGGCGAGACCGTCACCACAACGCGGACCACAGAAGTGACAGTCACGACGGAAGTAGTCGGACATGGCGGGTTTCAACTGAACCAGATGAACGCACGGGGTCCGATTGACTGCTCCAGACAGGACTCCGGCGGTCCCGGCGGAGTCTACTCGGTCCATATCACGGCGGACACGGGCGCGTCCCGTCATGATAAAGAAGATGTCGTCATGTCGTCGAGACGGGGACAGGGGCCGACATCTACACTTCAACAGCCAGCACGAAAGACGGGGACGGCCAATTCGACCCGTCGACGCAACCAAGAACTCAACAATGCAGCGTGGTCGTACACAAAGGTGTCCATTCTCTTCTTCACAGCCATCATCATCACGTGGATTCCATCGAGCGCCAACCGCGTCTTCTCCCTCATCCACGATAAAAAGACTTCAATGCCTTTGGAATTTATGAGCGCATTTGTGCTCCCCCTACAGGGATTCTGGAACGCCGTCATTTACGCCACCACGTCGTGGTCGGCGTGCAAAGAACTGCTGGATCATTTGCTAGTGAAGAAGCCGTCTGCCTTGTCGCCTGGTACGAGTGGGAAAGGACGACCAAGGATGAGCAGGATAGTCGCTCGCCCGCATCGCGGGAGCCAGTTTGGCCCATCTGCAAACAGTACCAAAACCTTTGACTCGGAAAGCACAACGGAACTGGCCAGGAGTAGGACATACTCGGCAGATGCCAGCTGCCGGTGCTAAGCTTGTGGATTCGAATTTGCATCGCGATTGCCCGTTGCATCAATCATGACGAACTTTGTCCTTATTTTTTTTCACGCATTTTTCTCTGCTTTTTTTCTGTATATATCCACTTGTGATGGCGGGCAGAGGTTTCCCAGCAGGCATGACGCTGGAAACGCAACTGGGGAACCATGACCACAACAACTTGTAACATGGCGAAGGTGTCGTGTGTCGTTTTTTTTCCTCTCCTTTTTTTTTCTTTTTTGCACCACGCGATGGGATACGGCGGATGGTTTTGCGCATGGTGTTACAGATTTGGGGGAATAAGCATTCCACCACAGCCACATTGTTTTTGTCTTTTTTTTTCTCTCTATTTCTCGAAGAACAAAAAAAAAGGATGGGGAGACGGCATTGGCACTTTCACGACTATACCAGCATGGGATTGATCAGACAATACGGATGTTTTGGCCAGTGTTGCTGGTTCTCGTTTGTCATGTTTTATGTGTACGTGTGTGCATCGGTGTGCTTTCTCTCGGTTGTGCGCAAATGTCTCGATGTGACTGCTCGTATTTCAGCATGACGTTTTGGGTAACTCTGGAAACACGACAATCCATGTACTGCACATGGGATGGACCTGTCGGCTGCCGTCGTGCTGAGCCATCGGATTCAGGGGTAACGTCTTGTGTGCATTCCAGACGGCGAGGAGCCATGGCAGGCGTCGCAAAACCCGATTCTTGCTTCGCACAACCAGCAGATCTCTCTACCCGCTGTCATATGCCTTAAGTTAGGTACTTGGGTACTCAGGTACCTGCTTACTTGCTTGGTACCGACCTCTGACCAGCTTTTTCCCTCAACATGTACCATGTACCTACACTCCTGGCCAGTCATGCACACCGTACCCAGATGGGCACCTACTCGGGCAAGTGCTGCTTCTCGCCGTCCCCCCAAACCACCCACCAAGGTACTTAAGGCAGGTACGTACCCTGTCAGACAAGTGTCTCCCCTGGACAGCCGAGACAGCGGAGGGCAAGCCCCATGCTTGGGAGCGGCGCGCCCCGGCCACGGCCCCATCCACGTTCCAACGCAGACGAGCCGCGCAGACGAGCCGGTCCCGTCAATCCCCCCCCCTTATCCGTTTCCGCTCTCCCTCTCGTCATGAGTCTACAGCTCACCTGGGGTTTTTGCGAGTAGCTACAGTCTGTAGACCACCTGGGGTTTTTACGAGTAGCTCAGCTAGGTTAGGGGGTTGTACCTTAGTTAACCTAGGAAGCCAGTGGGTTATATATTGCAATTCTATTGGCTATATAATTTCCTAGTGTCCACGCATGGCCCACACATAGCCCACCTATAGCCCACACATGGCCTATATATAGCCCACCTATGCCTCGCTATATTTCTAAGGCTATACTAAATTAAATTAATTATAAAAGCCCTCTATTAATTTGCAAAGGGAGCAATTAAAGGCTACGTGCGATTGAAGGCTACATGCAATTGAAGGCTGTGTGCCATTAAAGCTGTGATTAAAGCTGTGATTAAAGCTGTGATTAAAGCTGTGATTAAAGGCTGCGATTAAAGGCTGCGATTAAGACATTAAGAAATAATGCAGCTAATAGAATTGCGATGCACAACCCACCGGCTTCCTAGGTCAACTGAGGTATAACCCCCTAACCCAGCTGAGCTACTCGCAAAAACCCCAGGTGGTCTACAGACTGTCTCATGATCCCCTCGACCAAAGCCACCTCCCACGCATGGTCCTCAAGGCGCCGTCTGCACATCCCCTTTCCCACCGCCCGCTTTCTGCGCGGGATTGCCCGGGAGAGGGGGGGGGGGTCGGCAAGAGGGGCCTTTGCTGGGTCCGGGCGAACCGGGTCCTCGCCGATACGTCAGCCTTTCGACCCTTTGGTGAAGATATAATCAAAGTTGGTCCACTGTGGGAAAAAAAAGAAGAAAAAATTCGGACCGAGACGGCGATAATAAACTCTGCATATATGTGGATCTTTGTGCTGCACATACACCTGGTGCGCAAAAACGATATAGCATTCATCCCCTATAGTACAGTGAGTCCAGGTAATCCCGAACATTCTCCCATACAACTGTGGTGTAAAATGTTCGGAATTACTTACGACCCACTATACACTGTTGGAAGTTGTTCTTTGCTTGCTTCTTTTTTTTTTTTTTTTTGGTCTCGTGCCGTCTTTTGTCAGGGTGAGGTCCCTGTCACCTGTGCCTGGAATGACAAAGCGGAGATTGTTCACTGACCGAGAAAATAAAGGAGAGAAAAAAAATAAAAGGGGGGCGGGGGGGAGAAGGAGGAAGAAGTAGAAGTAGAAGTAGAAAGAACAAATCAACTGCAAGTATCAGGCCACTTGTCGTCGTAAGCGGCAATACTAGCCCGGGGATATCTACTCGTTTGTTATTCGCAGAGTGGACTCTTCTCAGAGGCCGCAGATCCGTCTCGTCCGCAGACTTTTCTATTCTGGCTGTTTTGGCGCGTCTCGGCAAGATGGACGCGTTAATTTCTGAACAACCTCCCTTTTCCACCAAAGGCAACCCCCCTCGCAAACGACCTACATCATTGCATGGCATAAGTAAATCCCCTCAGTTGGCTTTCACGGCCTGCACGCAGTGATATTCCCAAAACGTCCCGAGCTCGAGGCATTCTTGCAAGCAGTCGTCTTCCTCCCACCACCACGTGTCCGAGGTGACAAACTGGCCCCAAACCTCCTTCCAAAGCATCCGCCCCGCGATGCTCCTCAGCTCAGCGCGTACTTCCTTGTCTTCCCTGGCGCCTTTCGAGGTCCCGTCGTGCTCGACCCCCTCAACCCTGTGGCGACCAATATTCTGCGGGTTGGCATAAAATTGCGTCGTGGTCAGGATGCTTCCCGCACCCCTCAATGATGCCGTTGCAAGGAGATCTGGCAGACTGAGGCTCGGATTGAGACCTCGTGACTGTTGTTGAAGATTGAGGACAATGTTCTTCATGAACCAGGCCCTCATCTTTGCCCCAAAAGCATCTACATGGGGTATCGAATCTATCACGATCAAGTGCAACGATCCTCCCGGCTTGAGGCATTTGTTGATGCCGTGCAGAACCGGGAGCATCTCGGACTCGGTGCACAGCGCAGGCAGTAGCATGGAGTGGACAGTGTCAAACGTCGCCGTGAGCTCGGGAAATGGCGTGCATATCGACGGCTTGAATATCGCCCGTAGATTCGGCGCGGCCTTGAACGACAGTGGACGGTCCGAAAGATGGTGGACGTCCTTGTTCGGCCACAGGGCGGCCAAGTATCGGGCTGAAACTGGTGGCGATCAAAATGACCATGTTAGCTGACTTGAACCAGGCCTCAGGGTTTTCAGAGCGTGAAGCTAAGATGCGAAACAGAAAAGCTCCGTACATTGAGGCTCGTACAAGGCTAAAAGCTTTTGCCTTGTTTCGTTTGGCTCTTGCTCTTGCTGTTCCGTCGTTTCAGCTTGGGACGCGTCCGCGCCAGTATCCTTGGGGGTAGTTTGCTGCCAGTTTTGGTCAAGATGCTGCAATGCGGAAAGCATCCATCGTTCCTTCTCATCGCTGAGTCTGTGATGATCTTCCAGACTCATGCTGCTATTGTACGGTTTCTTGAGTTTTGCTAGTGCCACGGCTGGCGGCGCCCGAGCCATGTCCATCACCTCCTTGACTAGCTCTTTTGCTTCATCGCTACTGAGTGTTTCCGTCGGTCGGTCAGGCGGAGCAATAAGCGTCGTCAACGTCCAATCTCTAGGTCTGCGCCAGGAAGATGCGTTGTTGATGGACTTTGTCGTTCCATGCAACTTATGCGTCGACGGCCGCAAGGGCGACCTCGCCGGTAGAATCGGATTAGGATTATTCTTGTCATCTCCACTGATCATGGTATATTTGGCAGCGTATGTCCTAGCAAAACGAAAATATAAAAAAATGGATTAGCCACACTTTGTCTTTCCAAGAGCTGGTTGTTTTGTATCATTATCATTGTTATCATTGTCATTTTTCTTTCCGTTTTTTTTCTTTCTGTCTGCTTCTCTTTCTCGGGGTGTACAACCTCGTTGGGGATTGTTGAAAGCGGCCATGAGAGAAGTTGAACGACTGTCTCATGGGACTTTGTAGGTCAGAGGGACACCGGACACCGTCTGCAAATCTTTCCCATGGTCTCCGATAGCTGTATCCTTTCGCTAGGAAGTCGTCTCGTTCTTCCTTGTTGGTCTCAGGAGAAAACACGTCGTCTAAATCCGATGGTGCACTTGTTATGGTAGAAGACGCGGTTGCTGCAGCGAAGGGGGGAGTCAGCTACATGAGGCACCGCGGAGCCCGAAAGGCCGACTCATGGAGGAAGCCTCCATTGAATGTCTTTGAGCTTTTCTTTCAACGGCCGTCACGAACACTTGGAGTACATACTCGTTGGAGAGGCCATACTGTGGCCACTGGCTGAGACAGCGACACTGCTTGCCCCGTGCTCTGTTGCAAGATGGGAAGCGCTGGGCGTCGAACGGCCAATGCTCGCGTCCGTTAGACCTCCAGACATCTCGATACTACAAAGATTCTTTGATGGAGCTTCGGGCGTGGAATACCTCAACAGTGCAGAACTGTCTCGTATGGTGGACTCCTTGGAAGAAGAAGATTGCCTTGCCGCTTTTGCTCGAATGCGAGAGAATGCAGAATGAGCCGACCCTTTTGAACTTGTGGTCGAGACAGAGTGCATTGACAGGTTTTTGATCTTTCCGCTGCCTTCTTTGTCCTTTCTTGCGCGACGTTGGCCAACCAACTCCTTGTTTGGATCCGTCCACGTAACATCCCACATGGCAAAAGACGGCGAGAAGGAAGGGACAAAAAAAAGAAGAAAAAAAGGAAAAAAAGGAAAAAAAAAAAGAGAGAGAGAGAGAGAGAAATAGAGAGAAAGAGAGGGAGAGGGAGAGCAACGAGACTAGTCTCTGCAGTGATTTTGGCTTCGGTTTCTGCTTCTGAGGGTGTATTCGGGCCCGTTAAGAAGGTTTGTTTGCCCTATGGTATCGAATCGCGAGACCGCCTGGTTGCTGAAACGACAACATCAGACAGACGGACAGTTCGAGTGTGACAAATATGGCAGAGAGATCTGTTCGAAGCAGCTGCTAGAGGACTCAGGGTAAAGTCGATAAAGATGAAAAGTACAGAAAATGGAACCTGTTTGAGGCTCAAGATAGAAGTAGAGCATCCAGGATGGTCGGGGTTGAATGTCGAGCAGAGCTGATCTCTTCCCGCGCGCGTGTCCAGCGACCTTGGCTTGCTTTCAACCAACACAGTCATGGGCGAATCACAATGTTTGTCGTTTTGGTGATTTTTTTCGTCATGACACAAATCTTTTTCATTCTCGTAGTTAGCGCATATGAGTGATGGCGTCGTCAACTTCTCGCTCTTGATACCGACTCGTCCGTGCCTCAAGAGTGAGTGATGGAGGGACTCGGGAGTGCCAAGGAAAGTATCGAGATTGTCATGCGGCACCTGAGCGTTTATTAAATGTACGATATCGCTGTTGTGAAACGTCAAGAAAGGCGAAATAAAAATAGTCAAAAAAAATCACTACGTAGCCAGCAGACGATGTATCTATACAAGGTGGCTGGACAGCTTGATGAGTCGACAGGCAGATAACTTGATAGGTTGATGGCGGACGATGGTTCATAACCGGAAGAGTCTGTGAAGGAAGGCAACGTGGGTTCGATTTTGCTGCGTTCTTGTTGGAAGGTTGGGCGCAGTCTTGGCGCGACCAAGGTCCCAACAACGGTCGATTTGCGCACGTTTTTTCCTTTGTTTTTGTTTTTTCCTTTCTTTTTTTTTCTTGTTTCTTTTTTTTCTTTTTCTTGTTCTTTTTTTCTTTTTTTCTCTTCTTCTTTTTTGATGCATTCCTCTTTTAAAGCGAGCTTCAATCTTCCTACAGACGTGATCTGGACCGCTGGTGGCTCGTGCCCTGTCCTCCTAACCTCGTTCACCGTGGATTCAGTTCGACCGTAAGCAAGGAGAAAGAAGAGCGCTCGCCCTTCTCAGAGGCTCTCATGTGAGCCGAATCCATCGTACTGGCTCTGCAATAGGTTCTCGAAACGGAGGAGGGGGGGGGGGAGAAAAAAAGGTGCGTCTCAGCATTAGATCAAGCATGATATGTTTCCTCCTCTTACTTGGCTATTGCCGACTCCCGAGAACTACCAATCCCCACGCGCTCCCTTGATCCTCGCGACTTCCTACAAGGAATCTGTCACTTGGATCGGCTCGTTGCAGTTTTCTTGCGGAACGGTAGCACAGCCAGAGACTCGACTCAGCACTGGCTTGTCCTCGAGGAGGGATCCGAGCTGCTTCTGAAAACACTTTTAAGAATGACGGTCACCCCTGATTCGCGCGCGGCATCAGTCCCAGTCACCCGGGGGCAGAGACAGACGAGGACTGGTTCAAGGGTCAAGAGCTGGGAGGCCAAATTGTTATGTTGTCGGAATTGTCGGCCCTCGTCAACGTTTCTTCTACCGAGCTCGGCAACTACCACGGACTCGTGAGTCGTGACAATTCACATTCAATACATTCCGCATGGCCCATGAGTCACAGCATAACCTCTCGTGCCAAGTCCCGGCCGAGTCAACAACTGCGCCTTGAGGGTCGAAACGAGGTCAAAGCCAAGCTCCTCCTGCTCCGTGTGCCTTCGATGCAGGTTGTACATAGCATGTGTGTACCCCCAGGATAAGCAAAGCCATCAAATCCGAGGGCGTACTGGCTGACCAGGTATTGATACGTTATTTGCAGCCCGGGGCCCCGGGTCGTGTGGCGTTTGTACGCCTTGAGTATGCATGTGTGGACAAGACATTCTGAGGCAGGCGTCGAGGTCCATGAGGATTCGTCGAGCGTGTCCGGGTATCCCAGGAGGGGGGATATCAAAGTGTGGTTGGACAGGTTGATTCTCTCACCGTTCCCTGTCCAGTCGTTGACAGCTGGCCACGTTGACAGCATTTGCCACTTCTGCCGCCAGACAGCTGTTGCAGCTCAGACGGCCCTTACAGCTGTCCGTCAGTGTCGGTGACGGTGTCAAGTTGCAAACGAGGCCGATGCCGCCTCCAACCTCGTCGGCTTCCATTCACAGCTGCCTCGCACCAAATCCTCCGACTACTTTACTACCTCTGCTCCCGAGTTCCAGCTCTGATCTTCTTTCACTCCACGCTCATTGTGCAACATTGGCAGCGTGCATAGCACACGATCCAGACATCGCGGAAGCGTTTTTTTTTTATAAACGACCTGCCAAGGCCTAGCCAGCACACGCATCGTACGATCCGGTACGATCCCGTGCAGTCTCGTACAGCGTTGTTCAGCGTCTTTCAGAATCTTTCAGAGTCGTTGCAGTCCGTCCCGTCACCATGACTACGCCATCCAAGCAAGAGCAGCCCAACGTCCTGGCCGAGTTGCGTAAATTCTTTGTTTCCGTCAATGAATGGGTTGCGAAATCTCGTGTTGGGTACTACTTCCGCCTCGCCGGGAGTGATCATGTTCGTGGCCCAAAATTCCGTGGCAAAAGACGAAAAAAAAAAAAAAAAAAAACATGGCTCCTTTGCTGATACTCTGTATTAGCCCGACTGCATAGAAAACACCACCCTTTGCAGGGAAATTCGAGCTGGCTTGACTACATTTGCCACAATGGCATATATCATCTCTGTCAATGTTGGTTTCCCTCCATATAACGTTCAGAGATTCCACTCTTTCTAACTTACAGCAGGCGTCCCTGCTCTCGCAAACGGGCGGGCCTTGCAATTGTGACTTGGCTGTCAAAAACGACTGTGACAGTATACCAGAGTTTAAGTCATGCAAAGAAGGTTCGTTTCATTGGAATACCTCCCTCCCCCGCCCCTCCTTATTTTTTCTTTCGAAAAAAGAAAGAAAGTAAGAAAGTAAGAAAGATTGAACGACTGGATCTGACAGAACCATGCATAATTAAACGATAGCCGTTCGCCGCGACTTGATCACCGCTACGGCTGCCGTCTCTGGCATGGCGTCTTTGGTGTTTGGTCTAGCAACCAATCTGCCCGTTGCGCTTGCGTACGTACAGACTCGAGAGGCGAACAGTTCTCTGAACCCCAGCTGACTTACATGCTATACTCGCAGGCCGGGCATGGGGCTCAACGCGTACTTTGCCTTTCAGGTGAGCAAACCTATGCTGTTTCTGTCAACAGTCTGATCTCGCGAGTACGATGCTCATCGGATCATCCGCTACTAGGTTGTGGGTTTCAATGGAAAGGGAAAAATTCCCTATTCGACTGCTCTTACCGCCGTGTTTGTTGAGGGCATCATCTTCATTGTGCTTGCTTTGACGGGAATGAGGCAGTGGCTTGTCAAATTAATCCCATCCACGCTAAAGACTGCCACAGGAGTCGGCATCGGATTGTTCTTGACGGAAATTGGACTTTCTAACTCCGTCGGGATTGGTGCCATAACCGGAGGCGGTATGGCGACACCTCTTGCCCTTGGTGGCTGTCCTGCTGAGCTTCTCAACAAGTCGACTGGAGCGTGCGAAGACGGTCTGATGACGAATCCCAAGGTACGTAGAGGTCGATCCCCTGGCATGGATCCCTTTCTCATTCTATACCCGTTCGCTGAACCAAGTGCCTGTTCAGTTATGGCTAGCCATATTTTGCGGTGGAATTGTCACGGCCTTCTTGATGGCATACCGCGTCAAATATGCTCTGATTATTGGCATTGCCCTAGTATCGGTAATCTCCTGGCCGTGAGTTTCCTCTTTTCATCTTTGTTATTCCACTGGGACGAAAACTTACTGGATTTTTTCTTCCTCTTTTTTTTTTAGACGCGATACGCCCGTCACTTACTTCCCAAATACTGAGGAAGGAAATTCACGATTTGACTTCTTCAAACAAATCGTTGCGTGGCATCCCGTGCAAAAGACCCTGAATCAGCTTGACTGGACATTCAACAATACCGGATCGCAGTTTGTCCTCGCCATCTTCACGTTCCTTTACGTTGACATTATTGATGCCACCGCCACTCTCTATTCCATGGTGCGCTTCTGTGGCGTGGTCAACAGAAAGGACGGGGACTTCCCGCGGTCCACGCTGGCCTACTGCACAGACGCCTTCTTCATATCCATTGGTGCCCTGTTCGGGTGTTCTCCCATCACAGCATTCATCGAGAGTGGTGCAGGTATCGCCGAAGGCGGTAGAACAGGTCTCACAGCCATGGTCACGGGTTTGTGCTTCTTGATATCCATCTTCTTTGCACCCATCTTTGCCTCTTTGCCCCCCTGGGCAACGGGTTGCACACTCGTCATGGTAAGACATTCTCCGACAGAGCCCCCTTTTCTGGAATGAAAATCGACTGTTGCTGACATGGGATGGGACGCTCAAGGTTGGCTGTATGATGATACGGCAGATTACACAAGTCAACTGGTACTATATCGGCGACGTGTTGCCTTCGTTTGTGGTCATGGCCTTTATACCTTTCAGCTACAGTGTTGCCTATGGTTTAATAGCGTAAGTTGGTTCCGTCGTCGTCGTCGTCGTCCGAGCCAACATCCCTCGATGCTAATTCTACATACGCGCAGTGGAATTCTTGTCTACACCGTTCTCAACGGCCTGGTAGGTATCGTATCCTATGTCAGTGGTGGACGTCTCGAGCCCCGCGAATATGATTTGAAAGAGTACTGGACATGGAAAGGCAGCGGCCGCAGGCCATGGTTTGTCAGAGCAATTCGGGCCAGACGAAACGTCGCGGACGTTGACCGTGCAGCGGCGGATTCCGACAAACATGACCCCGACAATGGCAACGACTCCATAGTCATTACGCGAGTCAAGACCATCTCCAACGACTATTCCACAGCCAGCCGATGAAAAGTAACAGAGACGGAGGAGACTATCTTGGTACGAGGGTGGCTGGTTATCTTGCGGGCCTATTGGCACAATGCCTATCTGAGGGTGGTATCAGTTATTAGAAAAGCTACAGGAGAATGTAGACAAAGAAAAGGGAGGAGGCAGACAAGCCATGTATCACGAAATGTAGTTTATGACACACGAGTCTGTAACAAGAAAAAGGGCACAATGTATAGAGTTGCTGGTTTGGTGGCCGCCAAGTGCTTTTTCTGCTTTGAGGAGGATGTGGCTGTCTCGTGTCTTTTTTTTCAGGGTTGATACGAGTGTAGTTGGTAAGAATATGTTTCGTTGGTGCAACCATATCACAACGAACTGACACGATCTCGTGAGATAAAATTGCCTGTGTATCAGCAACAGTCATACACCTAATTTTGCTTTTTTTTTTTAGAAAAAAAAAGTCAAATAAGCCCGTTCCTTTCGTCGTCTGCGCACCTTTTTTTTTATTTATTTTTTTGGTTTAAGGGAGTGTGGGAGGGGGGTGTGTACGGCCGATTTTCATCCCATTTCCACATCCCCGTCGCCTCTACGCAACGCCTTCTCGGCCGCCCTTCGTCTTTCTAGACTCTCGCCAATCCAGGCGTCCACAGCCGAATCCCCGCCCTGCTTCAGTTTGCTGTCCACCACGCCCCTGAGCACCTCTCCCGCAAAGCCCACAAAGTTGTGTCGCCGCAGTGCATTCTCAAATTGCCAGTCGCGGCGTTTGGAATTCTCCCTGGCCAGGAGGTCGTCGTCGGCAAAGTCGCGGGCCCGGATGCGTAAGTCCCGACACATGGCGAGGAGGTTGAAGCGAATCTCGGTTGCCTCGTAGCGAGCCACGCGCCGCTGCAACACGTCGACCACCTTGGCGGGGAACGAGTCCGTGTCGCACGGCCCATGGGATATGGGAGCCGGCTGCAGGCCATCCAGCTCGTACAGGGTGCCGTTGATGGGCGTATACGCAATGAAATGGAACGCGTCCTCGGCCTCGCCGCCCGTCCGCTGCGTCTCGTCGGCAAAGGGACTGCTCCTGGCGAAGCTGTTGTGCACCTCCCTGATCAAATCAAAGTTGCTCAGCGCCTCGCCACGCAAGTCCGGTGGTAGCACCATGGTGAAGTCCCGAAAGTCCCGCATCTGGGATCCAATCTCGACGTGGTCGCCCGTCTTGTTCATCAGCACGCTGAGCAGGGCTTGCGTCGCACACGCGTTCTGTATGGTCTGGCGGGCGAAGAAGATTTGCTGCGAGGCGTCGTGATCAAATCTGCCGTCGATGGGGCCGTCCGAGGTGGCGTACGGACGATCGGTCGGGTACTTGAAGAGGAATATGACGCCGTAGAGCGGTTGGAGTGTCGCCAGCTCGGACGGATCGAGCGTGAGAAGCTCTTCGAATTGGACATCTTTGACGCCGAGGTTCTCGATGAGAGAGGTGAAGACACCCTTTGTTTGAGGAGATGGAGATGAAGAGACAAGAACAAGGTGTCGAGGTCTTGGTTAGCATAGCTCTCGAGACATTCCGTACATCGCGCTTGAGCGTCGAACAAACCGCATCAGACTCGACTTTTTAGGGGGCGGTGGTCCCAGAATCAATGTCAGTTACTCGCTAGAAGATAGTCGGACGGCCAAAGACGGACAGCTGCGTACTGGTATTCCAACCGCCACTCATGCTTGCGGTAGTGGCAGCAGACTCCCGCCCTCCTCTCGAAAAACGAAAGCTGTAGGCTGAAGCCCGTTCAACGGCTGGTAAGCAAGTCAAGAGACACGCAAGGCTCTCCTCGCGGTCTCAATAGATTTTCAATCAAGCGGGATTATATAAAAGGCATTGGGAGCTGGGAGCTTGCGGCTTGCTGCTTGTGACTCGGGGTTCGAGAACTTCGCCTGGCCGTCTGATGCTGCGTCGCCACAAACGTACTGATAAGATAAGAGCAACAAGCGGCGATACCGGAAAGCCGAGCCGTGACCGTCACAGCAACTCATCCAAGTCGTCTTAAAGCACGAAATTGCGTTCAACCGAAGCCGCCTATGTTTCGACCAGCGCGCATCTATTTGTATGTATATGTATTGAATATGGGTTTTATTTTAGTTTTTTTTTGTTCTTTTTTTTTTTAAAAAAAAAAATAATAATAATAATTAATTTTTTTCAAGTTTTCTCTTTTTCTGGGGGGAAAGAAAAAAAAGAAAAAGAAACAAAAATACACTACGTAAGTAGGTTCACTCTTGATTCGTCGTGTCCTGAGCAGCAGGCGATACTCTGGCCATGTCATGCAGATCTTGTAGGGCTCTACCAGATTGCTCACCATCATGTCCCCTTCCCCTGTAAGGTGCTATGACGTAGTCCCTACGCCGCCTGCAAGGACATTTGACTGTTACTTCAAGCATCCGCGGGAACGTATGCGCTATGCAACTTGAACTCTATTTCCCCATTCGTTCTTATATCCATTCACACAAGGTCAATAGTTTGCGACGTTTTACAACGTTTTACAACGCAATGAGATCATCTACAGCGACATCTCTACCTGGATTGCCGTGAGAATCCCCTCGCTGGTGACCGTCCTGTAGCGATTGATCCTGTGGCTGTGTCTCTCTCCTGCTATCGTCGGTGTCGTGTTGCGCTGTATCCCCTTCAAGACCAAGACCGTCCATAGTTGCGGCCGCCGCCGTGGCTCGTGCTTCGTGTGCTTCTTGCGCTGCTTGCGCTGCTTCTGCTGCTTCTGCTGCTTGTCGACTTCTGCTTTCTTCAGCTTGCGCCTCTGCTTCCACGTTGGCTATGTGCCGTTCCGCGACCCCCGGAGCAATGCTGGCTAGGAACAGGAGCCCAGCTCGCTCCACTCGCCGGAACTGCACACTGAGCCAGTTCTGGCGGCCATGACCGGCCACCAATCTCGCGGCCATCTGAGTGGGATCTGGCTCTGCGGTATCGGTGAGGGGTTGGCGTTCCTGTGCCGTGCCAGGACCGGGTAGCGGTCGTTGACGACGAGCATTCCGCTCTGGAGTGGGAAGCAAGTTCGCTAGATGTCTTCCGAGTGGCCGCCAAGCATTCTCCGCAAACCCGTTCAGGATGCCGGTGCTTACAAGAAACACCAAGACAGCAAGGCAAATGATTGTAAACAATCTTGACCAGCTAGAATTTGGCGTCGCGAAGAGCCAGACAAAAACCGCCAAGCGCACAATAAGCCACATGTGAGGCCATGCTTGTACAAACAAGGGCGGGATGCCCGCAATCGCCGGATTGGCCGGATGAGCTCCGGCTTGTTGGTCGACAGCCGCCACCGCGGGACGTTGATTGTCGGCAGGTCTTGCAATATCAATCGCTTGTGCCTGTTCTCCCGGCGGCTGGTCCGGTCGCGACGTAGTTTGCACCTGTATAGGCCGTGCACTTGGGGGTAAATTTTGTTGTGGGTATTGGTGTTGGTGTTGGTGTTGATGTGGCTGCTGCTGCTGCTGCTGCTGCTGCTGTTGGTGTTGGTGTTGGTGTTGATGTTGATGTTGGTGTTGGTGTTGTTGCTGGTCCAGGTGCTGGTGCTGCTGGTGCTGCTGCTGCAGCAGCACCAGCTGTGTCAGTTGTTGAGATGTTGTTTGAGGCATGTGGGAATAGGTGGTCGCCAAGGCTAGATTTGGAAAGCTTGCGGCGGTTCTAAGTTGAGGAATGCTTGTTTGGGGCCTCAACCTGGGTGTATAGAAAGTCTCAGCAGTTGTGTTATTTATCAATAGGGCGCGCGGTCCTTCTGGTGATGACAAGATGTATACGTCTATGCCTTGCCTCGACGACTGGGTAGGGACGTTCCCGGAAGGAGCAGAAGTGTTGGCCACTGGATTCCTCATGTTAGATTCAGGAGTCGCACGGCCGCTTCCGGACATCTGGGCTCCAGAGCCGAGGAACGCAGTTGTGACTCCGGGTTGATTCAAGGGCCGGCCGTGAACAGAGGCCCCCGAGGCACTTCTTTGCATGGTGCTGCCCATCATTTGGCTGAATTGATTGGCGTCCGCTCCTCGTAGCATGTTCTGCACCTCGATGGAGGACAGACCAGTTTGATGGCCCGGAGCTAACGGCCTGATGACAGCTTCCACCGAGACCTGGTAGGTTTGACCGTTTGGTCCGATGGCTTCTCGGTATATGGTATGACTAGGCGCCGGGCTGGCACGGCCGCCGCCGCTATGGTCGATCTGATTTCCAGGGACCTGAGGGACCTGACCAACATGGGCTGCGCTGACGTCCCCGATTCCTCGCATACCCATGTGAGCCCGACCACGTTGGTTCTGATGCACGATTGCTCTGGCCATTGCTTCGCGCTGAATTTGACTGATCCAATTCGTCATATTCTGATGCTGTTGCTGAAAGGTAGCGGCGGGATCTGTGGGAAGTGCTGTCTGGGGCGGAGCTGGAGAAGGCACTCGTGTATGAGATCCCGCGGCAGCGGCAGGTTGAGAGGGTGTCCGTCTCGTAAATCCCGGAGGCGGCTGGGGTCCAATTTGAACGTGAGATGAGGGAGGAAGCGTCGACGTTGAGGACTGGCTCGGGCCAAACATGGGAGGAATCGGATCTTGTCCCGCGGCAGGGGCGGGGCTGGGCGAATGGCTGTCGATAGGGTCTCTGATGACGAGGTGGATAGTTTGGCGATCGGGTGTCTGAAGCTAGTCGGATAGCATACGTTGTCAGCCTCATGTGCGGTCTCTAGGACGGACGGACGGATGGTAATAGCGAGCATGATGCCGTCAACTTACAGAATCAGCACCGAATATATCCAGCAGGCTATCCGTCTCCCGCAAAAGAGCTCGACCACGGTGAATCAGTCGCTGATTCTCATCTGGGGGACGCACGGGAAGCGCATTACGAATCTTGTCCTTCAGCTCCTTGACAGTGGTCGTAGCAGGGAGGTCGGGAAACAAAAGCGGCCGGTTGACACCGACAGACGGTGAGACAATCTGCAGATTGACCACGAGCGTCGGCTCGGCGGTTTGTGACTTGGAGAGGTCCGACGACATCTTCTGAAGTAAGGTCAAGCGGATGGTAGAGTGCGGCGGTTATTTCGAATATGTCGGAGCTGCCACCGCGATCCGAGTATCAACGTAAAGGCAGACAGCTTGTTGTGCCGCAGTTTCATGGCCTAGGTCCAGGTCCAGGTCTCAAACGTCGGGCAGCAGCCTCAAAGACGCGGCAAGGTCACTCACTATACGATTAGTAGCTCAGCGGGAGCGTTCAGGAGAGTGTGCCGGTTTGTTCGTGTGCTGCGGGCTCGGTGAATACAAGGTATGGAGACGACCAAGTGTTGGATTAGAATTTAGACAGACGTGTCATGAACAAGAGCAGAGGTCCGAGGTGAGGTGAGGGAGGTACGTACTTACGGTATGTACATGGTACGTACCACGGGGTCCGGGACTCCGGGAGGACACGGAGGACACCTGGGCAGTCTACATTGCACATGCTGGGATCTCAGCCAAGAACAACTTGCCCGCAATGAGTGTTGGAGCGTTAGCGCCCGGGTGGATTTGGCGTGCAGGTGCTAACGTCGTCGACGGCCGCAACTTTGCCCAGTGGGGCCCCAGCGCATGCCCTGGGACGATCAGAGATGCCAGGAGACCCCAGCTGAGCCCCCACCAGGCTCGGTACAAGTTTTCACCGTTATCGGCGCGCAGGGCCACTGGGCGCCAGGCGTGACACACCAATGTACCTGCCCAGGTTACTTACATTAGTACTTAAAGTAGGTACATAAGTACTTATGTACTTACTTACTCACTCAGGTACCTACTAGGTTCTACTAGGCTATCAGATATCCAGGCACCTAGATACTTACTGTACCTACCTACCTACCTACCTAGCTAGCCACTCAAGTACCTACATACATACTAAGTACCGAGTACTTAAGGTACTTGAGGTACCTAAGGGAGTACTTAGGTACCTAGGTACGTAAAGAAGTAAGTAGGACGTCAGATCATCGCTCGTTGGCGGTTGTTCGTCATGATAAACGCAACCCGCAACCTCGTGCTCGACAAACAACCCATGATATCGTGGTAGCGCAACCCTGAGTCTTCCTCTCGTGGGGTATTCTTTCTCGCAATTCGCAGTTCGCTCCCTCTCCCTACCCGCCCATGATGGCCTTCTTGGGTATTGGGTCTGGCCATGCCCTGAGACGCCAGGTATGGGCTTCGTCCATGCGCTCGCCTCGTTCTCGCTGCCCAGAACAGCCCATCGCACATCTCACAGGCCTCATTACGAAGCCGAGATGTGCCGTCCGATCACCCGTCGCAGTGCGGAACTTCTCGACCAACTCTGGCCGACGTCCACGGTTTTCCCACCGCTTGAGCGAGGCTCTCCGGAAGAGCAAAATAACATGGTATCACATCCCGGTCGGCGTGGGAATCGGTTTTCTCGGTCTGCTACAGTTCTACAAGGTCACCGCCAGAGAGGAAAGAAAACGGCGCGAGGATGCCGAGGCCTCTGGCAACGCCGATGGTCAACCCAGGGGAAGGCCTCGAATTCGACCCGATGGGCCGTGGTAAGAGCTGGCCAGAGTCGCGACAACAGCAACATGCCCGTTCCAATTGCATTGACTAATTGGTTTTATTTTTCTCTTTTTTTTTCTCTTTTTTTCCTCTTAGGCAAGTGCAAGTGATGTCGACTTTGCCATTGAAAGCCATGTCGCGACTCTGGGGCAGATTCAACGAACTCACAATCCCCTACTACTTGCGAGTGCCGGGATTCAAGCTCTACTCCTTCATTTTTGGTGTCAAGTATGTTTCGTCTTCTTCTAAAATGCTGGGTCTGCCCTGCGGATCTGTGACCATGACATGTAAAGATGCATCTCTATGTATAAATATATACAAAGACAGCGACTGACTTTGTGCGACACCCTATCAGTCTTGATGAGGTTTCCGAACCAGATCTGCATGTTTATCCAAACCTGGCGGCATTTTTCTATCGAACACTGAAGCCAGGCGCTCGGGTCATCGATCCCGACACTCATGCCCTTGTCTCGCCATCTGACGGCAAAATCCTACAATATGGCCGAATCGAAGGCGGAGATATCGAACAAGTCAAGGGAATGACGTACAGCGTTGACGCTCTTCTCGGCCAAAACACACCTACCGCCAGTATATCTTCGGGCCAGCAGAGCTCACAGAGCGCAACGAGCACACCAGTTGCCGAGAAAAAGCAAGACAAGACGGCAGCAACAGCTCCTGAGGACGAAGAAATTGTAAAACAGGAACAGGAATTTGCGCGGGTAAACGGCATATCGTACACTCTCCCAGACTTGCTGTCCGGCGGCCGGGTGGATAAGGAGCACACGCGACCCCAGACTGCAGATGCGTCGACCGAAGTATCACAGAGCGCTGTGTCAGAGGTTCGTGCCGAACTGGCTCTCGGAGAGAAGCCATGGTATGACATGCTGTCCTCGGACAGGGGCACGTCGTTGTACTATGCCGTGATATACCTGGCGCCAGGAGACTACCACCGGTTCCATTCGCCAACAGACTGGGTGGTGGAGCGACGACGCCATTTCTCCGGCGAGCTCTTCAGCGTGTCGCCGTACCTGCAGCGAACACTTCCCGGCCTCTTCACGCTCAACGAGCGCGTTGTGCTCCTCGGCCGGTGGCGCTACGGATTCTTCAGCTACGTCCCCGTCGGGGCCACCAACGTCGGCTCCATCAAGATCAACTTTGACCGAGAACTGCGCACCAACAGCTTGCTCACGGACACGGCAGCAGATCAGGCTGCCGAAGAGGCCGCCCGGCGGGGCGAACCCCATCTTGGATACGCAGAGGCGACGTACGAGAAGGCCAGCCCCGTCCTCCACGGTCACGCGCTTCGCCGGGGCGAGGAGATGGGTGGCTTCCAGCTGGGCAGCACCATTGTTCTGGTCTTTGAAGCCCCGTCGGAGAAGACAACGGGGCACGGCAGAGCGAGGCCGTCATTGTCGGGCGGGTGGCAGTGGGCGGTGCAGAAGGGACAAAGGATCCATATGGGACAAGTACTGGGGCGTGTAGTGGAAGACTAGACGGCCCTCGAGAGTAAGGAGCAAGCAGGTGAAGCACAAGAATCCCCAAGCCCATTGAATTGCGTGGCGACGAGACGATGCCAACCGTGTCTGCGTGTGTACGTCGACCTCGTATCCTTCTGTGCT
Source organism: Claviceps africana (assembly GCA_018360145.1). Classification (NCBI taxonomy): domain Eukaryota; kingdom Fungi; phylum Ascomycota; class Sordariomycetes; order Hypocreales; family Clavicipitaceae; genus Claviceps; species Claviceps africana. Next base: position 24,457 of record SRPY01000083.1, on the reverse strand, counting down.
CTGCGCTACGGTGCTTAGATGAAGCCATGAATGCCGTGGTTTTTTTTTTCTTACTGCATCTACTTCTCCTATTCGCCATGACTGCACTTGTCGATATTAGAAAAAAAAAGGCGTCATTACACCACCAGGAGCAATGGATTGACGTGTAAAACTCCTCAAAAAAAAAGCCCCTTGTCCCCTTCCAGCCCTTTGTACGCCATTTTCCGTCTCACTTGTCACTCATCTCACCTTCAAAAAGTCGCGAGCCCTCAACTTGATAGGTTCTCATCCGCCGTGCCACCAACCCGGCTGTACACTCCAGTCACCCCTCTGTTTTTCCACTCTCACGCACCAAAGACCTTGACGCGCTCTTCAAGAGGCTGGAACGTCTTGTCGCCGGCCTCACCAGCGCGACCACCAAAGACCAGCTGGGCATTGAGTTTCCAGGTCTTAGGGATATTCCACGTCTCGGCAACCTTGTTGTCGATGAGCGGGTTATAGTGCTGCAGGTTGGCACCCAAGCCCTCAAGCTCGAGGGCGGTCCACAGGAGGAGCTGCTGCATGCCGGCGCTCTGGGTGGCCCAGTCGGGGAAGCGGTCGGCGTAGGCGGCGTATGATGCCTGCGAGGCTCTAACGGCGTCGTCGTCGACGAAGAAGAGGACGGTGCCGGCGGCGCCCTTGAAGCCCGTCATGCGGTCCTCGGTGTGCTTCCACGCGGCGTCGGGGACGATGGCGCGGAGCGTCGACGTCGTGATGTCCCAGAGCTTGTCATGGTCGGAGCCCAGAAGGACGACCACGCGGGTGGTCTGGGAGTTGAACGAGGTGGGCGTGTGGAGGGTCGTCTCGTTGACGAGCTCGACGACGCGGCTATTGGGGATGGGGAGGGTCTTGTTCAGGAAGTAGATAGTGCGCCGAGACTTGGCCATCTGCAGGAGCAGGTCGGCGGAGGGCTTGGATGCGGACATGATGGATGGATGTGTTCAGGGCGTTGCGTGTGGGAGAAGAAGAACGATGATGATGGATGCTCTGCTTGGTTGCGCTCGGCGTGTGGTGACAGGGTTTGGTGCCAAGGTTTCTAAGGTTGGTGACTCTGTATCGTGAGGAAACAAGGCGGGGAAAGAACGAACTGGGGATGGGCACGTTTCGGCAACTACGCGTCCGAGAACCGAGGCAGCGAGGATTCAAGACGATGAATTCACGGAAACGAGGACCTTGTTCGTCAGGGAGGCCACGAGAAAGGGGGTTTTGCCATCTTTATACCTCGCAGCCGGGCCATGAACAGCGTCCAGCCGTCGGTCACGTCACTGGAGTTTGTCACTCGTCCAAGCCAACTCACTCCGGACCACGGCAGTCCACCAGCCGGCAGACGCTCTCGGACAAACGCGGTGGGGCGGCGTGGGGCCAAGCCCCGCGGTCTTGGATTTGTCCATGATGAATAATCCGCAGGCCGATGCGGGCGGACCTGACTTATCGGCGCGATAATGCGCCGTGGCAGGGGGAGGGGCGCTTTCGTGATTGGTAAGAACTGACTGTGCGCCGTGTTGTGCCCCCAGCCACTTTGTGTTGGACACGAGTACGTAATAAACGCGCAGCAGCAGATGATTGAACGCACAGCAGCAACAACCACGCACGTGCCTCGCTGCGTATGCCAGGCCGCGCTGTGATTTCCAAGGCCGCACTGAATTAAATTTATTGAAAGCTCCCTTATCAGGGGTTTCGTATATACCCCTTTTAAAGTAAATGCAGAGGTAATAAAGGCTGCGACAAAGGCTGCTGACCTTATACCGTTAAGAGGGTCTTGAGACTACATCGTCAGACTTTTTCCCCCCACGCTTTTAAGAAAGGCTGTTGTAGTGTGTATAAGCTTTAGGCATAGTACTTGCACGAACTCTACAAGGCCTTGTACTAAGGTGCATTCGAAGAAGCTAAACCAAGGGTATAATTTATTCTTATAGAGGGATTTAAACCCAATGCAGGTATTTACGCAGCCTCAGCTAGTGTAACATATTCTAGCCCTTAAAAGGAGTTATTAATCGTAATCTATAACGTCAGGTAGGTTCTTGCTAATAGAAATAGCTAGAACGTCCCATTTTCCCGACTTCATACGCGTATAAAGTTTGTGCTATTTCGTGGAGCATAACCCAGGGGCGAGCGAAAAAAAAATCAAAAAAAATCTCGCAGGCAGCGAAAAAGAGGACTTTTTGCAGAAGAAAGGTTCAAAATCAAACAAGACTGGGATACAAGGGTCCCTAGACAGAACAAACTTTGTCAGGTTTCGAGATCACACCCTAGAGCAGCATGACCAAGCAGACCTTGACGCTCCGTCGTCCGTCTCCCCGGTTCGGCACGGATGCGAGGCCAACATGATGGTCGACTTGGTTGTCATTGCGGTCCTGCCGCGGAAAATGCGCCGGGACCGTGCCGTGTTTGGCGCACAGAGCGTTTCGCATCACCAACCTTTTCTGTTGGCAAAGGAAAAAAAAAGGAGAGAAGAGGGGGGCCCGGGGGGTGTAAGTGCAAGTGCAAGGTAACGCCTACAAGGTGGGCACAGTCGATCAAGCACCAAAACATCAACAACCACGGCTAGAACGGTTGCAGTAGATTGAAAAATGGCAATTAAATGTTCCTCTGTATCCAAGAACCCCGCAACCCGGCCAAGCAACCCATCTGCTGATAAACCAGCACACGGCCACAACAATAATGCATGACCCGCCCAAGACAAACTCCGGGAATGACATCGTCCCATCTTCATGGAAGAGAAAAGACGCAAGACACCCAAACAAATGCTCACAAGATGCCGTGTTCTCAGCCCTAACCAACAATGTACATACCTATGCCGCAGCCGCAAGCACAGAACAGATGAAGAGCAAAAACACTCCACTAATCCTTCACGTTCCATTTTGCCACGTTGCAAAACGGATGAAAACAACAACGACAACGACAACACCAGTACCAACCAAAAAAAAGAGAACAAAAAAAAAAAAAAAGACGCGCCTGTCGCCAACCCCCAAGATTTGTTAATGTACAGAGAGTCTGCGGTCCACAGCCAATCTTTGGCCAAGTTACCAAGTCTCGGCGATATACTGGCCGGCCTCCTTCTTGAGTTGCCAGAATTTTTTCGCCTCGTCTCGTTCCAGGTTCCCCTTGTTCATGGCAACTGCCACGAGCGCATCCTCGACTCCTTCGCCCATGCCTTTGGAACTACCACAGACAAATATGCGACCGTCTACCGTGTTGGCGATATACCACACGAGCTCAGCCTGGTTCAGCACTTCCTCCTGAACATACCGTCCTTCGCCACGGCGGCTTTCCACGACACGCTTCACCTCGTCCTCGTGGACGCCCCATTCGCCGCTGTAAATTTCATCCACGAGCGAGTCTCGAATGCCCTGCAGAACCCAGACTTTGTTCGCGCAGTTGGCCTGCTTCAGACGCCGCTGCACAAACCCACGGAAGGGGGCGATGCCAACGCCGGCGCCAATCAGTAGCATAGGCCCATCCGAGTTGAACTGCTTGGCCAGAGGATTGGCCATGAGACCCTTGAACAGTGGAATGTAAATCTCTGGGTTCTTCTCCCCTGCTTCCTTTGACCGTATATAATGGCGGGCCTGTCGCTCAAAAAAGCCTGATCCCACGCCCGTGCGGCAGCCCTTTCTCCAGTCGTTTGTCTCGTGAACGGTGACGGCAATTTCAATGAGGCGATGCTGTTTCTGATCTCTGATCTGAAACGACTCATGGGGGTCATTGGAAAGCGAATAGAAACGAGGCATCAGCGGTTGGAGACAGGAGAGGAGCTCATCCATGGGCGGATGGGAGCTGGGGAAGGCGTGGAGAAGTTGGGACACAGTTATGTGAGGACCAGTACGCAAATCGCAAAAGACCCCTTGGCCTTCCGCCGAGCAGAGAAACATGAGAATCTTCTTCTCATTATCGGCGTCGGCATGCTCGGCCAGAACCCGCAGCAGCGGCTTGGTCGGTGGGTATGACTGAAGATCGGTACACCAAGTGAGAAGCTCGCGACGGGTCGTCACGAGCTCTCTGGGCATGTCATCGCCCCAAACAGTAGGATATCTACCCTTGGTGGTGCTCAAGAGCATTGGCTTGTCACGGAGGAAACGCGGCACCATGAGAGCATCGAGAACGTCCTCCACTGTGAGCTCGCAGTTGGGGGCCATGACGCCAATAGCTCCTCCAACTTTGAAATCGGTACCGTCTTCGTCGGGATAGTCGGTGATGTCGAGATCGAAATGATATGTTCGCTTCTCCGCTCCATCCTTGGTCAACTCTCTGGCCGTGTGTATCTTTGCTGGATACACATGGTAGGGAGGATGTGGTTGAACAAAACTCGGAGGCTGAATGGCCGTGTCGATGGATGCGAGCTTCAAGTCGAGCATATCTGATGTGGTGGACGCTGTGCCACCACTGACGGAATCCCTGTCCGAGTCGAGGAAAATGCCAGAATCTGTGGGAGACGAGCCATTTCTCGAACTAGAAATGGACTTAAAAGAAATGGTCTTTTCTGGCATGCCGGCAATCTTGGTCAAAGTTTTAGGAATGCCGCCAATCTTGAGACTGAAAGCCCTAAACGCGTCGTTGTCTGGTAAAGGCACAGGTTCATAATCGACGGGAGTGCGACTCGAGCCCATCAAGCAACATCCACCACCGCAGCAGCGACCAACAAATTCGGCTGTTGTCTCGCCAGTGATGCGCTGAATGTCGCGGGCATTTTGCGCGATAAGCCTTGTCGACGCTCGGCGTTGACGGGGTTGGACCGGAGCAGGAGGCTGATCCTGGTCGTCTGAGTCTTCCGAATACGTCAAAGACGGAGCAGCTGACGCCTCTGTAGGCTCTGAAGAAATAGGGTCAGAGGTGGCGGCAACGGGGCCTTGGACGCGTATCGAAATTTGGCTCATTGCAGGTATGCGAGCAATGCCCAAGTGGTCTTGCGGTGGGAGGTAACGGCCAGTAAAGTCGGCTTGAAAGCACAAAAAAAGTAGAGGAAGAAGAAGAAGACGACGACAACAGGTGTCTGGGCTGTGGTTTTGTCGCGAACTGTCAGGTGGTTAGGGGTGGTGACTGCGTCGACTGCTGCACATGATTTGGTCGATGGCGTCAGAACTGGCAGAACGTCGACTGCGGCCAAGGCCCGGTGGCGAGATGTTTCTAGGTATTTTCTTGAGGATAATGGGATACTGAAAACGCAAGGGGGAGGGCAATGCAGGAGAGGAAGATGGGACGAAATCTGAAGACGTTGTGATTGCAGGTGGACGAGGACTCAAGAAGGACGCGGGTTTTCCGACTTGAAGTATGAGGTGGAGACGAGTGGCGTGGTGGTGTGGAGGAGCGGACGGTTGATTGGGGTAAAGGGGGGGGGGTGTGGATTTGGTGGTTGGTGGTTGGTCGTTGGTCGTTGGCATGTGCTGACTCTGGTTCTGCTGACTCTGCCAAGCATGACGCCTCGACTGCATGCATACATGTCCCGACCAGGCGAGATCTCTCTGCGTGCCCATTAATTTGACCCCCCCTTCGGACCTCCATGTCATCTGCTCTCAAGAGCATTCCCCAAGTGTTGACTCGTTGAGCCCAGACCGAGTGGTTTGCAAAACCCCTCAAGGCACGGCCCTTGACCATTTCGCGTCGCAATTTGCCTCAGAACAATTGTACAGGAAGCACGCACCAAGTGGGTACCTGCATTAGTCGCTCTATCGACATGGCTGGTGGTCAGTCCCCCGGAAAGGGGCGACGGTGGCAAGGTGAAGTTCGTGTTTCAATTATTATCAGATCATCTTATCAATCAAGTCACAGTCTCACCGGCCATCGCTCCTACCCTCCCACCTTTGACGGATGCGACCAGGGCTGCGGCAGCCTGGCTTGCTCGTGGCGCATCGCCGCATTCGCACCGTGTGCGCCGATCTCGGACCGGTGGAACCACAACGCGACACCATTCCGTTCATACCGGTCAAAGAAAAAAATAATTAACCGTAACGATTGTTGTTCGTATTGCGTCGATTTTTTTTTTCTCTTTCTTACTAATCAGTAGCTAAAGTCCGCCTTCCCATCAAGCCCTTTCCGCCTCTCAATCCGCCTCTTGAGTTTATCCAAGCACTTGGCATTATTTGGTGCTTTTCTTCTTCTTTTTATTTCAGATGGGGAGAAGGGGAGAGGGTCTTTTCCCTCATTTGGTTACAAAGTAAATGCAAAAAGCCTACTCAATCAGGGCATCTGTCTACTTGCCTCTTCACATGTAAAAAGAAAAAAAAACCGTTCGAGTGTACGCCAGCCTTCAAAGGCCACCAAGTTGGAACGCGAAGTGGCAATGCTGCCTGATCTGTCGCGACGACAAATCAACTTTGCCCATATTCTCAGTCTGGCATGGAAGGCGACGCCACGACAGACATTTTGATTGTCTCGTTCTCGCCCTCGCGTAACCAAAGTACATAGGAAGCAAAGTCTGCTGGAAGATAAAGTCGTGAATTTCTGCGATTTACGTCATTGCGAAGCTCCGGAGAGGCGTGCAAAGCGCTGGTGCCCGCTTTGCTTCTTTTGAACAAACGTAACAGCAAGGCTGTCCGGTACAGAATCCGAATATGATTGAGATCTTAATCAGGTGGCTCTCAATGAAATTATCCACAATGTTATAAAGTCTGCCTTTTAAGAATTTAGTGTTTAGAAAAACTTCGAAATACAAATAAGGCGGTGAGTTTTCTGCCATAGGGATAGACGAGCAACCGCTCTTAACCTTGGACAAGTCCGTTTTCCCTGCGTCCAGGAATCCGATAAATTCGGCTGCCAAGGGCTAGTAAAGGTCCTAGTGATTGCGGTACGCTGACAGGGTTGACCATGGTAAACTCAAGATATGTTGCAGGCTTGGCCACACACTACGTTTGATCCATCATCAGAGCAGAGTCTCAATCCTTACAAGCCAGGTAAACTTTGCCTCAGTTCATCAACGGCAAGTTCCGAAATTTTCATCATCGCCAAATATTAAAGGCGAAACGGACCTCTACGCGGCATTCATATCCGAGATTACGGGCGCATCTTCGAGAACCGGTCGGAGGTACGTACGAGTCATGGATTATATCCTGCTTTTTTCATGTTTCTAGATTCTTCAAGCTTGCATCCTCACCAAGGCAAGTCGTGTGCTGTCGAAACCTTTGTTAGGTAGGCCCTATGAGGCCTCACCAATGCAGGGAACCAAGTACCAGTACGTTGAGATGCCCGCAGGTTCAAAGCCATGTTCTCGAAAATCGCCGACCTCAACATCGATTCCATATAATTGGTGTGAATTTCAATCAAATCGGCCGGACGCCCATAAGCATAGAACATACAAAATAAGCCCAGCCCGTAACGCCACCTCGCCCTGGTAAAACAACTCGATCAAATAGCAGAACATGACAGAACAACCCCCAGATTCCTAAACTAAGGAAATAAAAAAGAATATAAAAAAAAGACCAAACCGCGTGTCCTTGATGCAGATGATAGCTCCTGAAACCAAAAAAAATTCCCCTGACAGGAGCACATTCCAAGTCCACAGCCGATAGATCGCCAGACAGCGAATTTCCACTTTTGACTCCGAAATAGAGGCATTACAGCGCGTCGAAAATCTCTCTTCGCCAAGAATCGGTATCGTTGATATTTTTAAGCCTTGTAACGCTGATATTCGCCTGCGACCAGACAATGGTCACGCTCAAAAGGTTCTATCGAAAAAAAAAACGTAAGTTGGAAATTCGAAGAACCCATGTTTAGAACCCGGTCGTGACTTACCCAGAGTCATCTGATATTTCGGCTTGATGGATTCAGCGCGCATCTTCTGGACTTCATTGGCAAAGACCTCAGCAGGTGGAGCCGTACTGTCAATGCAGTTGGCCTTGATGGAAATGACGATTCCACCTCCAACCTTGAGGAACCAGTTGGCGTTCATGGCAACAATACGGGCCTGGTCGGGCTGAGCGACATCTGCGAAAATGACGTCGACCATTGGGACGATCATGCGGTAGCGGGTGGGCTGGCGAGCGTCCTCGACAATGGGAACAACGTTGGTTCGCTTCGAGGCCATGTTGATGAGATCACGGCCTGATCGGTGAGAAAACTCCACAGCATAGACGTAGCCAGTAGGGCCAACCAAGTCGGCGACGTGCGAAACAGAGGTACCCGAGGCACCACCAAGGTACAAGACGCGAGAGCCAGGCTTCATGTAGATGTTGTCGGCACCACCAGCAATGGCAGCGCAAAGCTTGCTTCGGAAAGGGTTCCACATGCGGTACTCAACCTTGGTCGTTGTGGAAGTACCATCATCGTTCTTAACAATTTCGTCGACTGAAATACGCTTCTCGCCATAAACGGATTCGCCGGGAGTAAGGTTTCGTGTGGCGATGCCGTCTTCCTTGCCACCACGGACAACGAATACACCAGGGTGACGATGCGGCTCCTATCAAGATATTCCCATTGTTAGTTTCTGGGATGGTCCAGGTGGCAAATTTCTTTTTCTTTTTCTTTTTCTTTTTCCTTATCCTTTTCTTTCTTCATTTTCACACTTCGTCATTCGAAACAAAACAGTAACAGGGGGAAAGAAACCTACCACGATAACCTTGGCACCACCCTTCTGACCAGGCTTGCCGCCTCCACGGGCGCCACCACGACCACCGCCTCGAGGTCCTCCGCGGCCACCACGACCACCGAAGGCACCACGTCCGCCTATTTTCATCACGTCAGAATTAAAGGGCTTCAGCAGTCTCACCATCTCCCATCTGTCCTCCGATAGGGACAAAGCATACCTCCTCGACCACCACGACCACCGCGATCACCACCGCCAAAACCTCCTCGGCCACCACCACCACCTCGACCGCCTCCACGACCTCCACGCATACCACCGCCACCGCGGGGAGCGCCTCGAGTACCGAAAGCCATTGATGAATATGTTTTGATCGAAGGATGTAAAGATGAAAGGAGAGCTGTCGGCTATAAAGAGGATTGGGCAAGCTCCCGTAGTGCTCTTATGCACCCTGGATGGTTGTTGTGGTATTTGCCGCCGTTCTGGATTGGGGGTTCCAAAGTTCTTCAAGATCAGAAATTTTTGAAGCTTCTACCTGGGAATCTTTTTTTCTGCGGCAGGATCCACTTAAAGTCCATATTTAGTTAGCGCCATTTCAAGCGCAAGACCCCTGCAGGAACCGATCTTTTTCCGACTCCGCCGCGCCCATCATTCAGCAAAGTGTGTGTCACGTGTATGAGGGCCACATGTACAAGCAAGTTTGTGAGCCGCGTGTAATTCCTGGATCCGCGACACTTTTGGACTTGCTGTGTATATTCACAAAATAAAGAGCGGAAAAAAAAGAAAACCTGTGATAAATGACATTGATTCTGCTTCCAGGAGCATCATAGAAAGTTTTTTTGGTGGATTGGCACGTGCATTCGCTCCCGGAAGAAAGGACGCTGTGGATGCCGAGCTGACCAGGGAGGGCAGCCAAACCCTAACGAATCGCCCAAATTGGTAAGCGAGCATTGAGCAGCCAGCGCTTGAAGGGGGGGGGGGGTCCAGCCAAAGTTCTGAAATTCTCAACTCCAGCCCGCGAACCCACGTCGTCGAATCAGTAACCCCAATCAAGTCGTCGAGATGGTGAGTTACTGCCCTGCGAAAGAATAAACAAAGAAAGAGAGAACGAAAGGAGAAACGTTGGATTGTCCGATTGAAGGAGGAACGACGGCTCGTTTGTTCTGCAATGCCAACATGCTGCTGAATATGTCGCCGTTCGGTTTCAATCGGAGAAGCGCGCGAGCGTGAATGTGACGATGTGACGGACATTGGACAATGACTGACCACCTCGTCTTTGTTTTCTTTCTTTTCCTTTTCGATCAACAGGTTCGATACGCCGCCACCGAGATCCAGTCCTCCAAGTCGGCCCGCGCTCGCGGTGCCTACTTGCGAGTGTCCTTCAAGAACACCCGCGAGACCGCCCAGGCTATCAACGGCTGGAAGCTGCAGCGCGCTGTTGCTTTCCTCGAGAACGTCAAGGAGCACAAGGAGGCTGTCCCCATGCGACGATACGCCGGCGGCACTGGCCGCTGTGCTCAGGGTACGACTTTCTTTCCAACTTTTGCTTTCTGGCGGCCTCCGTCGCGGGATGCATGTCGAGGCGGAATCTCCCTCTCGTCGATTGCCATCTGTCATTTTTTCAGGTCGCCCGTATGGGACTATTGGTTGTTCAACGGGCTGTGGCGATCGCAGAGGATCGTTGTCGACAATTCATCAACGTGAGAGGCTGTGTAAAAAGACGCCATCAGCTGACAAGAACTCTCGATAGGCAAGCAATTCGGTGTTACCCGGGCTCGCTGGCCCGTCAAGTCTGCTCAGTTCCTGTTGGATCTTCTCAAGAATGCCGAGTCCAACGCCGATGCCAAGGGTCTCGACACTGGTGCCCTCATCGTCAAGCACATTCAGGTCAACCAGGCCCCCAAGCAGCGCCGCCGAACATACCGTGCCCACGGTCGAGTATGTCTTTTCCCCTTTGTCGCTGCACAATGCAAATACAATGACCTTTGAAGCGCAAAAACAGAACAACCGCAAAGCAAAACACTAGAGAAAAAAAGAGCAAAAACAACAAACAACACCACGAATGAACCATGCATTTCATTATCGACGGAGTAGTTGGCGCCCGCTAACACTGTGTACAATAGATCAACCCATACATGTCCAACCCTTGCCACATCGAGCTCATCCTGACCGAGGGCGATGAGGTTGTCCAGAAATCCAGCGAAGTCGCCGGTCGTGAGGAGGTTCGTCTCAACTCGAGACAGCGTGGTGCTCGTCTTCGCAAGGCCATCACTGCTGCATAAATATTAAATGAAAAAGCGTTATGCATGGATTGGTTTTTGTGTTGGGAGGCGCAGGAAAACTGGACAGATGTGGATGTGTGTTTTCAGGGCGATTCGTAGCTTCTCATCTCGTGGTGTATCTTAGACTACGGTGGGAGCATGGCATCAAAAGGGAAATACCGCGTACGCATTTCCTCTTTCTTTTAAATTCGCAAGGGGCAATGGTACTTGGCCGGAATAAAATCAATGACGATTAAAAATTCACCATCGACTCGCAACCCGCTGTCTTGTGTAATGTGCGGGCGTCGACAGGGTGTCAAGAGCCAGTGATTTGGCTCACTTTTGTTTTACGTGCTCGTTTTGCATGACGCCAGGGCAAGAAAAGTTAGCCTTTAATGTTCGGTCATTATTACGAAATAGCCGAGTCTCCCAATATCATCGGTTGAATGTACGTCCTGCATACGTCACCCTTTCGTGCGAGCTCAGATGAGATAAGTATGAGTATATGAATAGATACCTAGTTCACCATGACTCCAAAAAAAAAGCAAGTACAACGGGAAACATGACCCATCTTCAGCTTTATGAATACGATGGAATCTAGCGTTAATCTTTATGCATCAAGTCGTTCTATAATAATGAAACAACTCTCGTTCTTTTCCATTTACACGAACTCGTGATAAATTGCCCGATCTTTTTCGTCAGCTGCCTCAATGATGCCATTAAATCGGTCCTGACCCGGACGGAAGACGCCTTCATGTCTCGCGTCATCAATGACATGCTGCTCATACACTGGCCTCCAGCCAAACGTCATGCCAAAGGCTTTGAGTATCGCTTTTTCTTCTCTCCCGATGAAAGGACTTATCCTGGCTAGGAGTTTGTCTTTACACGTTTGCATTGAATATTTGAACTGCTTGTTGGTCAATACACTTAGTCTCTCGTGGCCATGTGGGAGAATCGCTGCTGTATTCAAGAAACGGGCATCGACGGTGACATAGCCGCAGGAGCGGAAACAGAGAGTCGTCAGGTGGTACTTCTTCTCGTCCTCGTGTAGTGTGTTGACATGAGGAATGTACTCTTGAACCGCTTCCGCCTTCGATGCCAATATGCCTGCATCCATTGGCTGTCCCCGTTCTTTCGCCACAAGGTCGCGGACTTTGACGCTTGGTGAAAAATGGTCAATCAAACCAGCCCAAGAAAGCAAGTCCGGCTGATCAAGATCTTTGCTTGTTTGAGAATTACTGGTGGTTGAAACCCAAATGGGTTCGGCTAGTTGCTGTTGCACTAATACGTTGAAATCGCTATCCGCTATGGCCTGATATGCATCTTGGGAAAACGGCGCCTCGCCATCAAAGAGGGCCATGGCAGTCATGATGGATTCCTGATTGACGGAAGGAACGATCGGCTGACGCAATGAGGCCTGGGGAATCCCAGTGGGCGGGCCAGACAGGGACACAGACTCCAGCTCTAGTTTCTGCAGAGATGCCAGAGCAAACTGACGAACTGCTTGTAAGAATATATGCGGTGGTGACCAGCAGTTCTTTAGAGATAAATGCTTTACATATGGTAGGTGAAGCAACTTGGAAGTGCCTCTCTTTACCACGGTTGCGAGTGCCATGAGTTCAGCTCGATGATAAAAAGGCGCGGGAAGAATAAATGTGTTGCGCTGATGTGAGCCAGCCCCAAATTCCCCTCCACATATCCATTCAAAATGGATGCTCTCGATATTGCGATATTTTCCGACGTAATTGTTGAGAAGCTGAAAAACGATGCTGACCGAAGCGGTGGGTGACACTCTGACGTCCTCAACACATCCTGGGTTGGTCACCATGACCTGTCTCCAGTCGGCTATGACTGCAAAAGACAAGTTTTTGAGACTCGAAATAGCCTTCCACACGTCGTCCCGGCAAAAGATATGGAGATGGCAGCCTGGAATCTTGGCAACTGTAAATGTAGTCACGTTGTTGAAGCAATCATTGAAGGTGTTGTTGACTATGGCAAGAGCAAATGATTGAATCATGGCACGATGCGCCCACTCAAGTTCCAGCAGCATCTCCCTTTGCGCCTGAGTGAGGCTTGCAGGGATCAGGGCGTGAGTCGCTAAGTCTTTTGGCGTTCCATGGTCTTGGACCTGCTGATCCTCTGGTCGATCTGGACGGTCTAGACGGTCTAGACGGTCTAGACGGTCTGGATCTGCAACATTGTTGGGAGAAGCCACCGATCTCGCCTCAAGTCGAAGATCTGACAAGGTGACGCCTTCCGTATCAAGTAGAACCTGGACAGCATCCTCGATTTGCGATGTCACGTAGCCGGCTTCAGTGACCATTCTCTCGAGTATTCGCTTTCTGAATGTTGTAAGGAGAGGCTGAGCAGATTGTTTCTGATCCTTTGTAGAGCTGGTCGCGTTGGCCACGGTGATGGCGGGTTCGTAGGTCATGAGAGACGAGCGGTTTTGTTGACGCCAGTTCACGGTCGAAAACACAGGTTGCCGGCAAATGCCTCTTGGTGCGCGTGTATCTGGTCCGCAAAGGTAGCCCAAGCCAGCATCACAACTCAATCCCAAGGTATGAACTCTTGTTAAGCAGCGAAGGGCCGCCTTCATGCCATGGGTTTCATCGGCGGTGTCTTCAAGATTGGCGAGATCAGTGTAACGACGATAATTCTCATGTGGCCAGCGGTAAATTCCCCAGAATGTCGGGACGGCCTCCTGGGCCGGCTTCAGTGGGGGATGCGCAAGCATGTCTTCATCAAGCTCCAGGGAGAGGGCAAATCGAAGCACGTGCGGGCCAAAAGATTCAAAAATACGCATGCCGTCGGAGAAGAGGCTAGGGTTTGTGCGTACCAGCGAGCCATCCACGTCGCGGCGCAGGCTGGGGTACAGCTCAGAACGAAACGGAACGACGACATTTCGAAAGTACTGACCCGAGGCTTTCGCCTCGAACTCGCGGCACACCAGGCGGAGATTCCTGACATCGGCTCTGCTCAGGTAAGACGTGATGATGTCGAAGACCTCAACGGGGACTTGTGCCATTTGCCATGGGGTTGAGCGGCTGACAACGCAAATGGTTGCCAACCTGTTCGGCTCGACGCGGCTACTCGCGGCGCATAATACTATGTCGGGTAGATGCAAATGTCGTCGACGTGTCGATGTGTCCTGTTTCTGCTTTGGAAAGAGTTTCGCGCGACGCCAGGTACCTACCGCCGACCCAAGGCAAAAGTACTACTAGGTAGGTACCTACCTACCTACTTAAGGTAAGCAGGTAAGCAGGTAAGCAGGTAAGCAGGTAGGTAAGCAGGTAAGCAGGTAGGTAGGTAGGTAGGTAGGTAGGTAGTTGGTAGTAGGCAGGCACGGCGTCCGTGTCTTGGCCATTCAAGACGGCAGGCGCGTGGGGCCGTCTGCAGCGCTGGACGCTCTTTGCCAGTCCCTTCGTCCCTCGTTCCTTCCACCACATTCAAGTGAGTCTGGTCTGGCCGGTTGCAGTGTAAAGGGCCATTGGATGGTGAAGCGCGCTTTGAGCCGGCCTCGTGGCGCGATGCTCTCCTCTCCTTTACCAACGATTCTTCCAAGGACGCAACAATCTCCTTGACTAGGTATGCCGCCGAGAAGGTTGTATTCATTCCCCTGACCTCGACCAAGCCCAAGCCGTACGCGATGGACGATAACGCGGCCCATTGCTCACATGAGGCCGGCATGCTCGAGGAGCCGAACGTGATCCCGCCTGGAAGACATGTGGACGCGCACTGTCCGCTCGCTCAAAGCCCCCGACACTTGTCTGAACATGACTGTGTATTTTGATAAGGGACTTCCTGTCAAGGTTGTCACACTGCAAGAACTATTTGATCTGCTCAATGCTCTTGGACAGGAGCATGAAATCGGACGTGTCGATATTGTTAAAAACAGGTTCATTGCTCATGAGAGCCGAGGTTGCTACGACAGCCCCGCCATGACTATACATACTTCGCCTTGCCCACATCTCCATCGAAGTTGGTTCTGGACGGCCGTGTCCGCTCTCTGCGCGCCAACCTGAGCAAATAATGGTCCGAACTGCTCCATCACGGGCTGTATCGTAGCCCAGAGCGACGGTGCAGACGCGCCCAAGGAAACCCTTGCAAGGGAGCGAAGACGACAAAACGACGCGGGCTGATGCATTATGAACAGTTCATGGTGGGCCAATAATACATGTTTATGTACAGTAGCAGTCATTCCCTTCAGACTCATTCACCAGCGCAATCCAATCAGGAGGACTGACTTGTTTAAGACTGGCGTCCGCAAAAGATGTACACCGATTGGGCATTTCTTCGTTGCTCTCCATTCATCGCGGCTCAGACGTGCTCATTCTTTGGGGCTTCCTTGCCAGAACCAATACCTGGCAACGCAGAGTAAAGTCAGCCACGGAGGTCCAAGAAGAGGCCCGACATTTCAACAAAAGCCACAGATAGCTTGGCTTGTGGGACAGGGATAGGCCAGCCACTTACACTGCGGCATATTCCACCTGGAAGTTGGACGGCATGTCCTTGCAAGTAGCCGGCGGAGAGCCCCCGGCCGTGTCAACCCTGTACACGTGCTTGATATCTCCTGTCGTGCCACTCTTGGCCGTCAGGCGGAGCCAGCTCACGGCCTTTTCGCCGAGCTGGCCCACGGCGGCTGTTGCTGGAGCATTGGACGAGCTGTTCTTGGCACAGACAACCTGGCCGATGGCCTCTCGGGGGGTGTCCAGGTCAAAATGCGGCGTCGAGCCGTCCGTGAAATAGTGCACGCCAGACCGGGGTAGGACCGTGGGGCCGAGTTTCTCTTGGGTATCCTGGAGCTTGAAGTGGACAGCCATTGCGGGGATGCGTGATAGAATATCCGGGTACAAAGCGGCCATGCAGGTGGCATTGAAAAGCGTAGCCACGGCGCCGGCGGCTTTTGGCGCGGCCTCGGCATTGTTTGCATCGCATGTGTAGTTTTGTGTGCCGCGGCTGACGGCAACGTGGCGTACCGTCGTCCCATCGTCGGGTGCCGGGAGACCATCTAGACCTGAAGCAAGGAGAGATGAATGTCAGTTCAGCCTCGAGAGTGGCATTTGCTGTGGGAGAGTTGTCAGCTGGTCAGTAGAGAGATGGGGGAACTCACCGACTGGCATATGCGCTTTGGACAGGTGACAGGTGGGCGCTGAGGTCAAGGTCTTGGCGGCTTGCACTTTGGAAGCAACAAGGTTGAAGTAGTTGGACAGGCTTGTCAAGGCAGCCATGGGATTATCCTTGAGATCCAAGAGTGGGAAAGTCGGAGCGGCATTGGCGCCTACAGCCCATGTGACGGAGACGAGAGTCGTCGAAAGTCGCATCGTGACGAACCAAGACCAGAAATCCTCGAGATGCTAGGTGCTCAGGTTCTAAGCGGACGGAAAAAATACGAGACGTGGATGTTTTCGTCTGTTTACGTGCAGTGCAGAGATGGTGAATAAGTGACACGAACGACTTTGCTATATCACACTGATGACAACCCAAACCCCACGAATGATGGAACGTGTCGCGCAGTCGTCGATTTCAGCAATGAGACAAGGAGAGTTGGGACACGAAGGGAAATAAGAAGTAAGAAGTAAGAAAACCATGGAATGTCGATTAGGGGAAGGAAATTGGAAAAGGAAAAGGAAAGAGGCAAAGGAAAAAAAGAAAAAAAGGAAAAAAAAGGAAAAAAAAAAGGAAAAAAAAAAGGAAACCCGCAACTGGAAATGGTTTATACCAGCCGGCTGAAAGTACAAAAAAAACAGGATGAAAAAAAGAACGAAGAACAAGGGAAAGAAACAGAGGGGAGAGGAGGAGACTGATTCCACCGCAGAGGAAGTACAGTTTTATTATAGACTGGTGTATGTGCAACAGTACTTATGTATGAAACATATATGTATGTAGGTATGTACATAGGTACATATATATTAAGTACTTAATGAAGTATCCATCAAACAGCCACCGCCAAGACGGGCAAGACGATGCTGCTTCGAAACGCGCCGTGCTGCCGCCCGACCTCTCCTCACGCGTCGCTTCAGGTCAAGCCACGGGCGGCTGGCCTGGCTCTTCGCGGCAAAAAGGTGGACTGCTCACCGTCCGGCCGTCGGTGTGCACGGCAGGGAGTCAGGGACGCAGAGGGAGCAACGTGGAGCTCCCATCATCTCGCGGCAGGGCACATCGGACCAAGACACTGGGTTCGCTCGTCGAGTGGCTGCGCACCCAATCACGTCCTGGCGCGTTGTGTTGCGTCGTGCGGATTGGCGGCTTGTCTAAGCGCCCTGCGTGCGGTACACCACAAGATGGGGAGGAAAAGGTCGGTGGACGGGTTTGCCGAGGGGACACAATGGGTTGCGTCGTCGTCTGGCCGTCGTCCTCGCCCATATCCGACGTATAAATAGACGTGTCCTGATTGGGCACATGCAGGATGCTGCTTTCGTTTCCGTGTCCCCGACTGTTTCCCCCCTGTGCGCGGCTGCACGAGTGCACGAGTGCACATGTGCGGCGTTCGTCCGAAGCGCGCATCACCGATCGCCAAGCCAAGATATCCCGTCTATCTGTCGGTCCGTCCGTCTGTCTGTACATCTCTTGTCTGTCTCAGTGTTTGACTCCTCGTGTGGGAGGCCGATTACATATGTATGTATGTATGTACATTAGGGGTAAGTAGGTACATTGTAAATGATAAGTAGGTAGATAGGTAGGTAGGTAGGTAGGTAGGTAGGTAAGTAGGTAAGTAGGTAGGTAGGCAGAGGTAGACAAGTACAACATACAATACATGTATACAGTACATGAAAAAAAAAATAAAAAAAAAATAAAAAAACTACGTCGTCAAGAAGCCTCGAACCCATCTTGCTTCCACTTGCCGTTAGCGGCAGCCGATCCAGCTGTTCCAGCGTCCCCTGCGGCTGCGGCTGCGGCTGCGGCTGCGGCTGCCATCGGGGAGCCCAGGCTGGCCGAATGCTGTTCGACCTGTGTGCTGCCCAGCCAATAGAGGGAGCAGAAGACCAGGACGTGCAGTGCCACGCAGTATGCTGCAAAGAGATTCCTGCTTGCCCGAGATGCCAGGACCATGCGCGTGATGGAGTACACCACCCGTTCTGGAAGGCTCATTCGATGATACGCTCGAGCCGATTCCCTACCACGGAATGCCGCGAACGGAGAGATGTTTGACTCGTACGCCTTGCGATACCTGTCCATGGCGATTCCCGGGCTTCCACTCTCCCCGATCGATACACTAGAGAAGTTGGGGTTGGACGAGTACGCCGTCGCCGTCGCCGTCGAGCCGCCCCGGTTGTACGTCGACACATATCTCGTCTTCTCATACAGATTGAGGTTGTCCTTTTGCAACGCGGCGACTTCTTGTCGCAGTTGCTGCACAGTCCGGTGTGTCTCGGTCAACTCGTTCTCGAGCTCCGTGTTCTTCTTCCTGAACCGATCCCTCTGCGCCGTTACCATGGGCAGGATCCCGGAGCCTCCCCCCATCGGTTCGCGGTCTCCTGGCGTCATGCGTGGGTCGATACCGCTGATGATGGACGAGGTGGGTGACAGTCTTCCCTTTCGCGTTTGCGCTCGAGTGACATAGGTGCCGGCAACCGAAGCACCAGACGGGAACGCATTGGCCCCCTCCGCTTGCATGTTCTCAAGGTCCTCCTCCAACTTCTGGTTCAGATTCTGCAGCTTCTCCAGCTCTGCATTGGTCCTCGAGAGCTCCTCCTGCAAATCTTCCAAGCGACTCTGAAGGTCCTGGTGAGAGACTCGAAGGACGGTGAGCTCATCACCCAGCTTCTTGTTTCGAGACAAGAGCAGTTTTTCCAGAGAGTCTCCCTTGTCCTCGCTGTCCCGTGTCTTGTCGTGCGCCTCGTCGTCGTCTCCCGTGGAGAACTCGATGCTCTTGAGAACCTCGAGTTCCTGCTTGATCTCTTCATAGTCGCCCCATTTCTGGATTCTGGTCTTGAGATTTTCCTTTTCCTCCCGTAAATGCGCCGCTTCGCGCTCCAAAGTTCGGACTTGCGAGTCCAAATCCCGTCTCATAGTCTCCTTCTCCAATCGTGACGCATCCAGCTTGCGAATGAGGGATGAGTTCTCGCTCCTCACGCGCATGTAGCCGGGGTCGTCCTCGAGTGCCTTGTCGGGCTGCGCGGGGACGGACGACTTGGCTTTTGCCAGTTCTAACCTCAATTGCTCGTTGCGAGCTTCCACCTCGGCAAGGCGTGTGCTTGTTCGTTCGATGTCTGAGTGGAGCATCTCGAGCTCGGCACTTGACGAAAAGACTCGCTTGCTCTCTCGGGCCTCATTGGTCTTGCCCAGACGCTGGTTGACCTCATAGCTGGCGCGCATTTCGTTGAGTAGTCGATCCTGGTTTTCCACCTTTTCTTCCAGACTCTTCTCTTTAGCTTGCCAGTTGTCCTTGCTTTCCTCCAGCACGGCATTCCAGGACGATTCGACTTCCTTGACCCGGCTTTCGAGAGTCGCCTCGATTTTTCTCCTTGCCGATCGTTCGGATTCAAGCTTCACTTCAGTATCCTCTAGTTGCGACGTGAGCTCCGCGACGTTGACCTGCAGATGTTTATTCTCCTCGGTGAGTCTCGGAATGGTCTCTTCCGATACGAGCATGGAATCCACGGATGCCTCGAGGAGAGGGTATGGATCTGGCACTTCTGATATAGAGCTATACGTTTGTAGGAATGCCGAATTGACAGATTTGGAATGATTCGTAAGAAGGTCGATGAAATTTTGGTAGGCTAGTTAGTGTTGGATCAGCAAATAGACCGAGACAGCGAGTGGCACTTCGAAGCAGGGACATGGTCCGCCGAGTATACCTTTCAGTAGGCCCTTGATCTCGGTCAACTTGCTTGCATCGTCTAGTTTTCGAAAGTCTTTTGTTTTCTGAGCCAGCTCTTTGCGCTGTACAGTCGACTCTCGTTGGTAGGTTACGATTTCCGAGGCAGTGTTGTCCAAGCTCGAAGTTAAAGCCGCCAGGTCAACGTCTGCAAGACTCTGGTTAGCAAATCCAAAGACGAAAGAAATGTGCAAAGGAAAAAAAACAAAACAAAAGACATGTGAGCATACTTCGCCAAGCCGAAATGGCATGTTGAAACTGATTTCCAGCTCCGTCCGAGGTTGACATGGTCGGTCCTGTCGCGCTTGGAGCAGTTGCAGAGCCCGATGCATCCGCGGCTTCAGCCATTTGTGCGAGTGCAAAGGTGTCGTGAGTTGGTCGGCGATCGGAGTATGGTGCGGTATTCTTTCAAACCGGTAGCTGAGATGATGCACAGCCAAAGCCAAGCGGTGACGTGTCTGGACTGGTCCATGTCTGGTCAGGTGTTAAGTCTGATTGTTCCATCACGACGTCGCGCGGCTACTCATAGCCGCCTGCCTGTAGCCACTTAGTACTCAGTACTTGGCCGGGTCAGGGTTATGGCGGCGTCCGGCAGGTGGTCAGTGGCAACCTACATGTACCGTTGACCGCCCCGCATGACGGGGAACGTTGACGACGGGTCTGGGCCTGGTCTGGTACTTCAAGCACTAACTTCAACAGGAGTACCGCGGGTCCCGAGTGACCTCGAATCAAATGCTACCAGACAGACAAGGCAGACTGAGAGACCCCCGGCACAACTTGGAGTCTCGAAGCTATAGCTGCGCAACGATACAGAGTTCGGTCACGTCTCCAACCCACAATCAAGCACGGCCCCTTCGACCGAGAAAGATAGATAGCTAGGTAGGTAGCTAGCTATAAAGCTTGGCTTCTCTCATACTGAGCTTTGTACGAAGTGGTCGATTCCGTCGCCGCACCTCGCCGCACCTCGCCGCACCTCGCCGCACATATCGACGCACTCGACCACTCGACATCGTGGAACGGCGCACGCACACCATCCTTCTTTCCATTGAGTGATGAAAGGCCGAGAGCTTCATAGACGACTCTGAGATTTGACATCGGCAAATATGACCCGTTTGTTGCGGAGGCGCAGTTGACAGACTTGCCCGGCATGGCATCGAACAATGCAGAGCCGGGTACTGGCTCTGGAGAACGTCCCGGCGACGAGGCCGGGCCATATATCTTGCGGCCGCTGTTGGAAGGTGTTCCCCTATCGGCAGATGGTTCGGAAAGTAATGCGAAAATTAACTGTGTGGAGTACTACGGTAAGCACCACAACATTGCTAGCAGCAAAGTAGTTGTCGCTGACGAAGCGGCGTGGGTAGATGGGAATCTATACATTGGCACATCGGCTTCGGAAATCCTCCACTTTGTACAAATACCGCCTGATCCAGGCGAAAAAGCCGGGCGATCTACATATATACCCGCCTCGAGGTTGTCGCCGGTATCCTTGGATTCATCGTCTTCGTCCTCCGCCGGGAGACTTGGAGTTCAGGAGATCCTCTTGTTACCCAGGATTGGCAAGGCTTGCATTCTGTGCAATTCAACGGCTGCTTTCTACTCCTTACCCGAGTTGAGTCCCGTATCCGGTATCAGCGTGGTGAAGAATTGTAGTTGGATCGGCGGCGTGGATTTGAACGAGACCGATTTGGATGCTTGCTCAGGAGACATGCCAGGAAACGACGCCACCATTCTACTGTCTCTAAAGTCGAAAATCCAGGTTGTACGCCTGGCCGACAGAGTGTTGGAAGCTCCCGTGAGTCTGAATCAACGCAGGACGAATCTACACGTGGCAACGCTGACAGATGGTTATTCTAGAAAGTGACCTTTGCTGGAAGTGTTTTGTCAGTGCGCCGAGATTCGATAGCTTGCGTCGCCGATTCTCGATCGTATGCTCTGCTAGATATTTACAGGCAGCTCACCATACCATTAATGAGCATATCGACGCTGGATGAAACGCCTGTTGAGCAAGTCGGAATGCCTCGGCGTTCTCACGAGGCTGAACCTTCTATCACGAACCAATCCGCAAATCCAAAGAGCAGTACTCGAAATGCCCAACCCCAGCGTCACAATCGCACGTCGAGCAAAGCAAGCGACCCCGGGTTGCCTCGGCAATCAGCCACTCCTGAGCCCCTAACCGGTCATCAACGACCTGTCGATGATGAGTCAACTTCTGTGCAGGCCGGCAAGCCTCTTCCCGTGACGCCGACGACTGCTGATGCTGAACAATCTCCAAAATCAGAAATAAGATCGTCTGGCACTTCTCTTACTCTGAGACCTCACATAGCCTCACCAAGCCCTGAAGAATTTCTACTAGTCATAGGGACGAAAGCATCGGAGCCAGGCGTGGGCATGTTCGTCAGTCTGGATGGAGAGCCTACCAGGGCCACCATCCAGTTCGATAGATACCCCGAGCAGATTGTCGTGGATGGGGGCTATTTGGACACGATTCCGTCACAAACGGGGTCGGGGGACCAACCAGATAGCCATGTCATTGCTTCCATTCGCCAAGATTCCGACCAGGGTCCGCGCTTCGGCTTGCAGATCCAGCATGTCGATGCCGGCCAACAAGCGAATCCGACCAAATACTGGCTCGAGGCCAGCTCACCACCTACAGGACAACCCTACGGGATGGCGACGCTAACGGGACGGGGCCGAATCAGACTCGATGAAGTGGTTTCCAAGCTGAGTCAGAAAAGATTTGTGCCCCTGTCTGGAACATGCGACGCATCCAATTTTTCGATCAAGAAGTCTAATTCTAGAACCTCTCTGGCCATTGAGCGGCTATCGGAAGAAAAAGAACTCTTTGAAGGTGATGATTCCCAAGACGATAACTCTCTGCCCGGGGATGGGGAGTCGGCGCGGAACAAGGAGGGCGAGGACTTCACACGCCGACTTGCCAAGGCTGAGACGAAACTGGTTGTCTGGAACGGCGACCGCATATGGTGGGCAGTTCGAAACCCGTTGATCCTTCAGCTTGACGCTATTCTCGATGGTGCTAGCGCTGGTGAGAGGATGACAAACATGGACAGACGACGTGTGTACTCGGTTCTGAACCTCATCCGCGGTCGAGACGCCAGGACCGAGCTGGACTATATGACGCTGGATTATTTGAGACAGAAGGCTGGACTACTCCTCTGGATCAGCGTCTTGGCCCCTTCAGACGGCCAAGTCGTGGTTGATTCGGAGCTCAATGCCCTGGAAGACGTCCTGGTGGACAGCAAGTTGGACCCTCGGGTCATTGTGTCCATGGTTCCTGGACTGAGAAACGATGTGGTTGAGGGTTCTCGTGGAATCTGGATCTACGCTGGTGTGAAGAAGATTTCCGAGCAGTTTCTCTGCGGCCTCTCGCTCGGGGCATCATCGGGACAGGAAAGCCTGCAAGACGTCGACACTCGTGTCCTGCAATTTCTGCGACACTTTTTATGGGCTTGGAGAAGGATGAAGGGGTTTGGCAGTGTGCCGGATGAGAGCGAAATCTTCCAAACGGTGGACGCAGCTTTGCTGATTGTCTTGCTTGAACTGGATCGTCGGGCGCCCGAAGGGGTCGCGGCTAGGGGAGGAGCAGCAGTCAGGGCGGAGCTGAATGAAGTTGTGGACAATGGTGTTGACTGTTTTGACCGGGCCGTCGACGTGCTCGAATCGTATCGTCGGCTTTTCGTGCTCAGCAGACTGTATCAGGGCCGCAAGATGGTTGGCCATGTCCTGGC
Source organism: Claviceps africana (assembly GCA_018360145.1). NCBI lineage: Eukaryota > Fungi > Ascomycota > Sordariomycetes > Hypocreales > Clavicipitaceae > Claviceps > Claviceps africana. The sequence goes on along the minus strand of SRPY01000083.1, from coordinate 1,099 downwards.
AACATGGAAGCGCATCATTGAGGGAGAAGAGGACGCCATGAAGGAGTTCCAGGGCGGCGAGCTACGGCTGAGGGACTATCTTGGCAAGATCAGCAGTCGGCCTCTGGTCCGAGAATACGGAGTCTGGCTTGCCAGGAGGAACCCGCGGCTTGGCGTGCAGGTTTTCGCCGAAGACGCGGCGAGGGCTCCCAAATTCGAACCAGCGGAAGCCGTTGCCATCCTGCAAACAGAGGCGCCGGCTGCGGTCAAGTACTACCTCGAGCACCTCGTCTTCGACAAGGCCCTCACCTCGTACGTGGGCGAGCTCCTCCAGTACTATCTCGATGTTGTTCTCGGCGATCTGGAATCCTCCCAAACCAGCCGGGAGGCCGTCATGGCCGCGTACGACGCGTACAGGGCTCTGCAGCCGCCGAAACCCACATACCACGATTTCTTGACGGAAAACGCACCGCCAGACGACGACGTATGGAGCAGCCGGCTGCGGTTGCTGCAACTCCTCGGCGGCGCGCATGAGTACGATGTCGCTGCGATTGCGGCGCGCATCCAAGGCCTGCCGGGCGACCTGCTGGTGCCCGAGACCATTATCCTGGCAGGACGTCAGCACCGCCACGAAGAAGCTCTCCGCCTCCTCGTGCACCAGCTCGGAGACTATGACACGGCCGTGGCCTATTGTCTCCGAGGAGGATCGAGCACGTACTCGGGACCGCGGGCCGGCCAGGGGAGGGATGGCCTGCCGGACGCAGACCAGCAGCACCGGCTGTTCCAGGTGGTTCTGGCCGAGTTCTTGGCCATTGCCGACGTCAGCGACCGCGTGGAGCAGACGGGGGCTCTGCTCGAGCGTTTCGGCGCATGGTTCGACGTGCAAGACGTGTTGGACCTGGTCCCTGACACGTGGTCGGTCGACGTGATTGCCGGGTTCCTGACGGGAGCCCTGAGGCGCATCGTCCGGGAGAAGCACGAAACGACAGTGACGAGGGCGCTGAGCGTGGCCGAAAACTCGAGACTCAGCTACCAACTGGTCGTGGGCGTGGAGGAAAGAGGACCGAGCATCGAGGCACAGGACTAGGAGAGACGACTTTTTTTTTTTTTTTTTTTTGCC
>SRPY01000829.1:0-14395 GCA_018360145.1 Claviceps africana | reverse complement strand
TCACGATTGGCCCGTCTCGTCGGTGGTTGTCGTCGAAAGGTTTCTTGGATTTCTGCGCGAGGAGGTGAGCTTGAGAGGACTCTTGGAGGTTTGGAGGTGAGTGGGGAGGGATGGTGGTCACTGGGTCTTTCATTCTCGTTACTTTTGTTCTTGTGCGTCTTTTTTTTTTCCCCTTCTTCTCTCTCTTCTTGCTTTCCCCGCCGTCCTGTCATCCGTCTAGCCTCTCGATTGTGGAATCTCTTGTCTCAGGACGAGGCTGCTGAGACCTCGATGGTCAAGAAAGCAGTGCGCCAAGCAGACAAGGGAAACGGAGAAAGACTGCCGTTGGCCAGTTGCCACATGCAGAGGGGACAAGGCTGGCACCAATGGGGCCCGTTTTCGCGCCTGCCGCGCCTGCCGTGCCCACCATCCGCTGCGCCGCCCAGTCTGCCGGCTGTCAGCGTTCCGTCTGCCGGCCGTCAACGTCGCCGCTTTTCCCTTGCCTTGCTTGTCAAGTTGTCCCCGCATAGTATGTATGTACCTAGTCCACTCGAAAGCGCGACGGCGGCGTGGACACCCAAGGCAGAGCATTTGGGCCCTCGCGCACGAAGCCGGCCTCTTACCTGGCGCAGAGTTGCCGATGAATCATGTCCCGATTTCTCCCCCTCGGCAGCCCAGACGAGCTAAAGGGGGCATGCAATAACGAAAGGGCACACGAATCGAAGTTCGGTTCCTATCCGAGCGTGTTTCCACATGTAGCCAGCCCGTCCACCAATCAGCGGGGCGTCGCAAACTAGGGAAAAGGTCACTGGTCTACCCTTTTTTTTAAAAAAATAAAAATAAAAAAAATCTTGCTTTAAACAAAAGCACGTCAACAAAGGGGCGGTCGACGAGCAACCGTCACCGACCACCGATTCATTCTGCATTCCACATCATCGACATCAACACATCAGAAGCATACACCAGCAGTTTCCGCGACGACATAACGACATCCCCATAATAGAGCATTCCAGTCCATTTTTCAGCACTTTTTTTTCTCTCGGTCCGCGCATAAAAGCAGCCAGCTACACGAACCCATAAACGATTCCGGCGCCCCTCCCGCTCATCCTCACGCCTTCATACCATTGTCCGTCCTCGCGACGTCCCCGAATCCTGACAGTTCGGGTAAGGGCCGCTGCAATAAGCAGTTACGAAGAGACAAGAACACGCCGGCGCCAGAATTAGCAGCCATTCCACCGCGCTTGGACACACACACACACACACACGCACAACATCTTCACTTTGCATTCTTCGGTCGGGTCGGCGCTGTGTGTACGGTCCAATTCCTCCAAGGGACTCTTTTCTGCGCATTTTTCGCATTTTGCCCAGGGGTTCTGCCACCAGGGGCTCCTGGCCCAGCCAACAAGTTGGCGGCCGTGGAGTACGCAAGCGAGGCGGCGCCAGGAGAAGGACGTACATCGACTCGCATGGGGACAAGCCGTATGAAAGATGAGGGTTCGAGGCTCCAGGTCATTTCGGCGGGAGCCATAGCCGGTCTCATTTCTCGGTATGATGTCCGCGCGTCTTCCTCTCCTCCTCCTCCAAGAAGGCCAGAAGAAAAAAACAGAACACTAACATTCTCTGTTCAAAACAAAACAGCTTCATCATCTCGCCCCTCGACGTCGTCAAAATCCGCCTCCAACTCCAACCATACTCGCCCTTCAACACTCCCATTCCGCTCCGCTCCACACCGGCCTACCACGGCACCGTCGCGACCGTAAGAGACATCCTCAAACACGAGGGCCTCAGGGCGCTATGGAAGGGAAACGTGCCCGCCGAACTCATGTACATCTGCTACGCCTCCATCCAGTTCAGCACGTACCGCACCACGACGCTGCTCTTGCAGACGACGCTGCCGGCAAGGCTGCCCGACGCGGCGGAGAGCTTCCTCGCGGGTGCGTCATCCGGGGCGCTGGCCACGGCGATTACATATCCACTGGATCTGCTGCGGACAAGGTTCGCCGCGCAGGGCCGCACGAGAATCTACAGCTCTCTACGGAGCGCCGTCGGGGACATCCGCCGCGATGAAGGCTACAGGGGCTTCTTCCGGGGCATCGGACCGGGCCTGGCCCAGATCGTGCCCTACATGGGCCTCTTCTTCGTCACCTACGAGGGGCTGAGGATCCAGCTCGTGGGGCTGAACATGCCGTGGGGGGGCGGCGACGCCACCGCCGGCGTCGTCGCCAGCGTCATCGCCAAGACGGCCGTCTTCCCCCTCGATCTCGTGCGCAAGCGCATCCAGGTCCAGGGTCCGACGAGGGGCCGGTACGTCTACGGCGACATACCCGAGTACTCGGGCGCCCTGCGTGCCCTCTTGAGCATCTTCCGGGGGGAAGGCCTCCGCGGTCTGTACAAGGGCCTGCCCATCAGTCTTTTGAAATCCGCTCCCGCCGGTGCCGTCACGGTGTGGACCTATGAACGGAGTCTGAAGATGCTCATGGGGATGGAATCCGGTCTGAAGGAGGTGAATGTGTGACGAGAGCGGAGCGTTTTTTTCTCTTGTCTTCCTTTTTTTTTTTCATTCGTTACCCTCTTTCCCTAATACTAATTACTGGCCCCTTTCTTTATTCTCTGTTCTTTTCTTTTCTCCACACGCTCTCATGGCCTTGTTCTGCGTGTAACAAGGCAAACACACATGGGCCGGCCCGAGAACAAAAGTTGATATCCCGGCGCGTTTCTTTCCTTTTGTTGTACACTATTGAATCAGCGGGAGCGGCTCTTGACCCGGGGCTTATTGTCACAATTTCTATCTGGGCCTCTACTTCTATTTGTATTCCACGGCGTACCGGCGCATCCCAGAATATGATCATTGTTAAAAACGTCCCCCCGGCCCCGGCTCTTTGCACACTGGATGATGCTACAGTTGCCGTGAGACTGGCTTTCTACCTTACACACTTTGGCGCTTCTGCTGTTTCGTGGCTGACATGTCCCCCTCGGGTCCCAGCAGAAAGTCACCAATTCTCCTTCCCCAAAACCCTGTTCCTCTCGTCGGCCCGAGAGATGCACTCCTCGGTGACTTGCCAGAACCTGGCAACGTCCAGGGTCCGGGGTATCCGCACCCCTTCCTCGCCGGGCGGCAGGAGTCTCGCAATGGTGCGTCCAGTCTGTGTGTGTCCGTCCTTGGCCTGCGCACAGGTACCCTCCGTGATGACGGTGACCTCGAAGCGCTCTTTGTACGGCGGCGAGACGCTCTTGGCCGAGTCCCATTCGCGGAAGGGGATCTCGTGGCTGGTGCCGATGAGGACGGCGGCCACGGCAATGGGATCATGAAGTGGCGGGCCAGTGGTGATGCCGAAGACGTCGCTGCGAGGTGACTGTGTCAGCGATTAAGTGAAGTTCAGGCTGATGCATGACAGGAGATGGTGATGAAAACGACCATGGTGATTTGTGACGGGACGGCGATGATGAAGAGACACACGTCCCCCCGGGGGGGGGGGGGGGGTAGAAAAAAGAAAGGGGGGAAGCATACGCGTAAGTCTTGGCGAAAAAATAGAGCAGCTCGACGAGCATCCTCCTCAGCGTCGTCTTTCCCAGTCCATCCTGCGAGGCGTCTTGGCCGTACAGCAAGAGGCTGCGCACCTCGTCGGTCGCGAGGACCTGGTGACTCAGGTCGAGAGGCACGACGGTGGTCTTTCTGGCAACGTCCGGGTTGTGGAAGACCTCGGCGGCGGCCTCGGGGTCAATGAAGATGTTGAACTCGGCCCAGGGCGTGATGTTGCCGATGCGCGGCTCGTTGTCCACCATGCCCATGACGGCGTCGGAGAAGCCGCCGCCAAGGGAGCCGCCCATGAGACTCAGCCCCCGGATGTGGGCCGTCATGTCGGGGTACTTGCGCAGCGCGGCGGCCACGTTGGTGAGGGAGCCCGTGGCGACGATGCAGGCCGTGCCGGCGGGCTGGGCCATGACGGCCTCGTACATGGCCTCGACGGCCGGCGTGGCGAGGGGCTTGCACTGCGGCGCGGGGAGGAGGTCGGTGCCGTCGAGGCCCGACTCGCCGTGGACGTCGGGGGCATGAACGGCCGGTCGCTCCAGGGCCTTGGCCGAGCCGCGATGCAGTGGGATGTCGTTGTGCTTGCCGATGGCGGTGAGGACAGAGGCGGCGTTGCGGGTCGTGCGGCTGGTACGAGGGGTCAGCTTTTTTTTTTTTTTACTTTTCTTTTTTTTTTCTCTCCCCGACTTTGCCGGCGATGATACTAATGGGTGACATGATGCTGGGGGGGCAAACAAACGCACTCTAACGGGGCGTTGCCAAAGACGGTGGAAATACCGAGCAGCTTGATCCCAGGGTGGTACGCGGCCAGGAGCATGGCAAATACGTCCTAACATAACCAAGTAACAACCCTCCCTCCAAAAGGAACCGAGAAAATCCAACAAGAAACCCCCGTCAGCGATACTGTTCTGTGCATACATGGGGGAAACGCAATTTCACGGCGCCAACTGCCTACATCGTGACCGGGGTCGCAGTCCAACCAGACGGGGACGGGGACGGGGACGTGTCCATGGAGACAGCCCATGGTTTTTGTTTTCCTTTCGCGAGACGGGCCTCGGTCGCAAAAAGGGCGAGTCGAATGCTTTTGGGCGTGGCCTTTACGATAACGGGACTTTGATTTTTCTTTTGGGGGGTTTTTTTGGGGGGGGGAGGGGATTCCGGGATAGGCAGAGCACGGGGTCGGGGGGGGGGAGCGCAACGTTCTGGATAAGGAGGCTTTAGGGCAGCGAGGCGCGAAACGGAGGACGGGATCGCATCGGAGGGGGTTTTCGGGTCGGAGCCAAGGGGGAGGTTGGGAGTGTCGTGGCGATGAGGCGGTCACATGGTGCGTCGAGGGCGGCTCCGCAGTGTTGCATCCGTTGGCATGCTGGCTTGTCGGCACTGGTGTTGGTTCCCCTGGACGGAGGGTCGGGTGGGCGGCGCGACGTCATTAGTCAGGACGGGGGGAGACGTCGCGGCCACGTGGGGGTGGGGTGGGGATGGAGGTGGGGCGTGTCTTGCACGTCTGGGAATAGCCCGGGTCGTGCTGCGTGAAACCGCATGCCGTGGCTGTCTGCCTCGGCTGGCCGAGCCGGTGGCCGGAGCCCTCCGAGAGGATGGGAGCAGAGGGAGAGGAGCATGCACTCGATCAGGGTGCCCTCCTCGGAATTCTGGGCCACATCTGCTGGGCCATGCATAGAGTATGTACATACATACATACATACAGACACTCATGCCCCGAGCCTCCAACATCTCGGGGCGGGCTCATGACTTCTTGCGCTGCTCCATCACCCGCAATACATCCGCGGCGCTGTTCGCATCGCCCTTGCGCTTCTTGGGGCCCCTCTTCCGCTGCGGTTTCCCGCCCCGCCCGCCCTCGCCGCCCCATGTCTCCAGCTTGTGGTCCTCGAGGTCCTCTTCATCCTCTAACCGGCTCGTGCCGAACCCCATGTCCAGGTCGTCGTCGTCCCTCGCCGCCATCTGCAGCAGCCTCTTCCTCCGTTCTTGGGCGTCCTTGTCGTTCTGCCGAGCCTCTGCGTCGTCTTCGCTCTCGATGCGTCGCAGCGTCGCGGCTTTCTTGATGGCCGCCATGATGGCCGGGTCCGACATGGCGGGTCCGCGGGCTGCCTCTTCCGAGATGAGGCCCGTTTTCGCGTCCTGGAAGTAGTTTCTTGCGCTGGATTGTGCCTTCGATTTGGGCGCCGTTGACGTGTCGGTAGATGCACCCGCTGCGCTGCTTGTCGGCCCCTTCTCCGCGCGAGCCTTCTTATCCGAGTCGTCCTCGTCCGAGCCGGAGCCGGAGCCGGAGCCGGAATCATCCATGCCTGCCAACGGGTTGTAATCGTCACCAACGTCGTCGAAAATGTCAACATCCCCCACGTCCTCTTCCACTGCCACTTCTTGGGCTTTCCTATACTGCTCGGGAACCTCCATGCCCAGGGGCGCCGCGTTTTTGTCGGGCATGGGCAAATTGTTCCTCGCCGCCGCCGCCTCCTCCCCCTCCTCCTCCCCGTGCTCTCCCGGCTTGAGCTTCCTGACTTTTCGCTTCTCATGTCCGTCTGCGTCAACAATGATGAGCACCTCGCGACCTTTTCTATCCCGCTCGATGCGCGTGCCGAGTTTCTGCGTCGTGCCGATTTTACGAAATCGGTCGCCCAAGGCTGGTTCGGCCGCCGCCTTTGCCGCCGCGCGGGCTGCCTTGAGCTCTGCCAGGATCTGATCCCGCGTTCTCTTTTTCCCCGTGATAACAGTAGAGAGCTGGCCCTTTTTCTTCTGCTTCTCTGCCGTTGGCTTTTCCGGTGCCTGGACGTCCTTGGACGCCAGTTGGTCGAATTCGTCGTCCTCGTCGTCGTCGTCGTCTCCGTCTCCGTCTACGTCTGCGGCCCCCTCTGATGATCTCGTCTTCGCGTCGGCGGCCGCTGCGTTTTCATTGTAGACATCTTCGCCCCGTCGGACCCTCTCGAGGAGCTTGAAATCGAGTCCCTTGACCAGATGCGTGCTCTCCAGATCCCCGCCCGCAATTTGAAATCGTGCCTTTTCGTACGTGTCCTTGTCGATTTCTTCTTTTCGGTACGACTCTTCCAGGGTTCTCAGCCTGGCTTCTCGCTCGTCGGCCTGCATCTCTTGGCGACCCTGCGTGCGGTCAACGTAGCCTTGGCCCAGCCTGACGCCCCTGGGAGCCGCCGTCTTGAATTTCTTGCTCGGTGGCCGGCCTGACTGGTCGCGCTCGGCCACTTGCTGTGCAAAACTGGCTTGAGACCCTCCCACTGCCACGGAGCGCGGCGTCATGGGTATGCTGCTTCGTTGTCGGGACCCGAGCGCGCTGCCAGTGACAGGCTTTGCGCCGGGAGGGGACGGGCCATGTTTGGACTTGGAGGATGCCGAGTTGTCGAGCATCAGCTTGCGGAACTGCTCATTGTTCATGATGGCGCTCGCAGCGGGTCGCTTTCCGTTAAGGTGTTGAAGCGCTCGTGCTGATGAATGGTCCTGCTCGCTTGTTGAAAGAGAGAATCCAAAGAATGCACATTCCATGCTGCGCTCCAGCCACAGTGCGGACAGTATTTATTCAAACGGCATACGGGTTGGCGTCGTCGACTAGGTACTTAGTCAGACTGGTGGAGACGCAACGCGCGCTCTGGTTTGCGCGCTCTGGTTTCCGCGCCACTCAGTGTTGACGTGACGCGGCTTCGTCGTCAAATCGGGCCTCCTTCATCACTTCTTCATCACGCATTACAGCAAGGCAAGTCTGGTCGCAAAGCCAAAATCGGGCTTGACTGGCAGGCAACTTCATCATCCTCCAGTCTTCTTCTTCTCTTTCTTTTCTACTTTTTTGGATAAAACTCGAGCCACATCTTTCATGCGTCCACGGTGAGGCCACATCATGTCACGGTTCATGTCAAAGACGCCGTCGCCACGTCAAGGCCATGACTCTTCAGACCGCAGTCGCATACCAAACACCACTTCGCAATGGGTAGCGTACTAGATAAGAACTCGTCGCAAGTGCGCAAACGAATCGAAAACCACAAGTTCGACGATGAAGACGGCGACGAGTACGAGGGCAGCGCCTTTGGCGGCTTCGGAGACTACTTCCGCCGCAAAAAGATCAAGCTCCAGAACCTTGATGCCGACCTGCGCGCCGCCTCGGACAAGCCCCATATCTTCAAGGGCATAGTTGCTCATATTACCGGCTACACTCAGCCACCCCTTCACGTGTAAGATGCCATCCCGTCTCTGCCTCGCGACTCAGGACATTAGTGTCAAAAAGGTAGCTGCCCTACTCACCGTGATTTTTTTTCCTTCCCCAGACTCCGTCGCGAAATCGTGCAACACGGCGGCGGCTATCTTCAGTACCTCGATTCCAAGACCATGGCCACTCATATCATCGCTTCCACTCTGCCGCCAAAGAAGTCGGTCGACTTCAACCGCTATCGCATCGTCAAACCAGCCTGGATTGTGGATTCGGTCGCGGCTGGTAGACTGCTCCCCTGGGGCGACTATCGCGTGCTGGATGAAGGCCCGAGGCAGAAAGTCTTGAAATTGGGTGGCGAATCTGGTCTTTCGCAAGCCACACCCGAGCCCAAGCGTGGTTATAAAGAGCAGACAGACAACAGCTTCTACACCAGCCAGTTCAGAGCCAGAGCCGGCAACAGCCTGCCAAGTCAGCAATGGAGTCAACTGGCAGAAGAAGCCCGGACACCGACTTCGCCACCGAGTCTGCGCGGCACATCGACCAGTCAGCAGAGGACACAAAGCGTCGTCGCGGCATCGTCTGTATCCGAGTCTAAGGAAGCTCTTCGCAGTCCGAGCGTAACGGGGTTTGCTGGTCGCGAGAATGCGGCGCAACAGATGCCCCCTCCGCCTGAATCACCACCGGTCTTGGAGGAGAACGCCCGTCCAGTCACCGAGCCCCCTAAAAACGTAACGCCCGAGGAGCACAACGCTTGGCTCTTGTCAGACCCACGGTTGCGAAAGTCGTCTACGGCCAATCCCGAATTCTTGAAACAGTTCTACTCGGAAAGCCGGTTGCACCATCTTTCCACTTGGAAGGCAAACCTCAAGTCGTCGATGCAACGCATGGCAGCGGAAAAGGGCCTGTCGCAGAACAAGCTAAAGGGGAAGCGAGGGGCCAGGCGGTACATTATGCACGTTGACTTTGACAGTTTCTTTTGTGCCGTTTCGTTGAAACAGAGCCCACAATACGCCGACAAGCCGGCCGTCGTGGCGCACAGCGCCGGTCCCGGGTCAGAGATTGCAAGCTGCAACTATCCTGCTCGCGAGTTTGGCGTGAAGAACGGCATGTGGATGAAACGGGCACTAGAGCTGTGTCCCGACTTGAAAGTTTTGCCGTATGATTTTCCAGCCTACGAAGAAGCCAGTCGGATGTTCTATGAGTCGATCTTGTCTGTGGGCGGCGTGGTGCAGAGTGTTAGCATCGACGAGGCATTGATTGATGCCACGTCGATTATCCTTTCCGCCTCGGGCTCGCAGGGCGTCGGCGTCGACGAAGGCAGCATCTGGAGGGAACAACAAAAGGCCGACGAGATCGCGTCGGGGCTCAGAAACGTCATCAAAGAAAAGACGGGATGCGACGTCTCGGTCGGCATTGGTGGGAATGTTCTTCAGGCCAAAGTCGCGCTTCGCAAAGCAAAACCGGCCGGGCAGTTTCAGTTAAAGCCGGAAGACGTGCTCGCCGTCGTTGGCGAACTGACGGTTGAGCAGCTCCCCGGTGTTGCCTACAGCATCGGTGGCAAGCTGGAGGAGCTGGGCATCCGGTTCGTCAAGGACATCCGGGGCGTCTCGAGGGAGCAACTGGCCCATACGCTTGGCCCAAAGACGGGCGAGAAACTGGCAGACTATGCTCGGGGCATCGATCGGGTCGAGGTTGGGGAGCAGCCGCCGAGAAGGTCGGTATCTGCCGAGGTCAATTGGGGAATCCGCTTCATCAGCCAGCCAGAGGCAGAGGAGTTTGTACTCAATCTGTGCAAAGAATTGGAGAGGCGGCTGGTCAGTGAGCAGGTCCGAGGCAAACACTTGACCATGAAGATCATGAGGCGGTCGCTCGATGCGCCGCTGGATCCGGCCAAACACCTGGGACACGGCAAATGCGACGTCTTCAACAAGAGTGCCGCCTTTGGAGTCGCCACGTACAGCGGCGAGGTGATCGGAAAGGAAGCAATATCCATGTTGCGATCCTTCAAGTTCAGCCCCGGCGATCTGCGCGGTCTAGGCGTGCAGATGACCAAGCTGGAGCCGATCAAGGCCACCACCGGCCCCGGGCAGCCTGAAGGCAGCCAGCGGACGTTGAGTTTCGGCCCCTTTGCAGGTCCTGCGTCGGCGAGGCGGTCTGTGGGTGGTGGACGCGTCGTCGAGGCCATTGATGAAATCGAAAGTCCCGAGAAGCCCAAGAAGACGGCCGGTCGCGGTCTCGACGAGGATGATCCCATTGCCGAAGACCCTCTGACGCCTCGCAGACCAAAAACTCATCCGGCCATGGCTCTTTCCAGGGCCAACCAGGACGACGCGCAAGCCAGGACGCCTCTCAATGTGTCGGGGACCCAGTTTATCATGCCCAGCAACCCTGATCTGGCGGTGATGGCCGAACTGCCCCACGACATCAGGAGGAAGCTCATGAGCCAACAACGACGAGGAGGAGGAGGAGGAGGGAGCGGACCAATCGGTAGTCCTTCTCCTGCTGCTTCCGGTCTCCTCTCGAGGCCCGAGAGCCCTGAGCGCTCCGCGGGGATTCCGTCTCAGATTGACCCCGAGGTGTTCAACGCTCTGCCAAAGGACGTGCAGGCCGAGGTCCTCGCAACGTACGGACGACGACCGCCGCCGCCGCAGACGCCGAAAAGGGATCGTCGCCCGCAAGCCGTTGCGATTCAGCAGCGGAAGCAAACAACGCCAACCAAACGAGGCGGCCTACGAGGCATGTTTGGCAAGGCCCAGCGTCAGTACGACGCGCAGACCGGCGTCGTGCAAACCAGATTCAGGAGGAGCGACGAGAGTCCGGCCGCCATCGAGGACATTGAAGAGCTAGACCCGGACTTTCTAGCCCAGCTCCCCGACGACGTGCGGAACGAGATCGTGGCGGACCATCGGCGTCGCAGAATGGCCCTCCGCTCAGGTCTAAATGCCCCGAATCGCAAACACCACGTCTCCGACCTGGACGGCAGAACAGCAGCAACAGCAACAACGGCCCTCGCAGGCAACGGACAGCACAAGATCCGGTTCCCCGGACCGCCGAAAAAGGTGCCCTTTTCCAGCTCGGGCGTGACGTCGACGCCCGAGATCAAGGACATGATTGACGCGTGGCACTCGGAGACGCGGGACGAGGGGCCCCACGAGGGTGACGTGGCGGTCCTGGAGAAGTACCTGGTGAGGGTGGTCAAGGAGGAGCGGGATCTGGAAAAGGTGGTGGTCCTGGTGAGGTGGTTGGACGTCTTGGTGGAGCGGGACGGCCAGTCGGGGGAGGGAGGGGGTTCGTGGCGGGAGGCGGTGCGGCGCGTCAAGGCCGTGGTGCAGAGGGCTGTTGGGGAGAGGGGGATTGGGCCTTTGGATATGTGAGTCTGAGTGTGGGAGGAGGACTGGTTTGTGGGTGGTTTGCATGGCACGGATCTTTGGATGTGAGTCTGAGTGTCAGAAGAGGACCGAGTTTGTGTGTGTTTTTGCATGTCACGAGACAGGGTCTGATCTGGATATACTACAAGTCTTGTTGTAAAAGAGACGGTAGCTCGAGAAAACCGAGGCAGTCACGACCAAGACTCGGCAGGCGGGCATCGCGAGCCGGACACCAGACGCAACACCTGTTTCGCATCGCAGACCGACATGCTCTGCCGGGGACGTCTCGGCGCCCGTGGGACGGCACGAAGGCGCATTGTTTGGGGCCTGTTTTTTGGTCCTTATACCGTGGGTGGCGGGTCAATCCGAGACGATTTGCGCCAAAAAATGTAGGGCAGCATGTTTCGGGGATTCCCTGGACTTGGTGTCCTTGTGGCTTGTTTTAAAAAAACCCACCCTTTTTTGGCGGGTGCCCTGCATGACCGGGATGTGTTTTTGAAAAAAAAAAAAAAAAAAAAAAAAAAAAAAAAAAACCGGGGCGAGAGCCGGGTTTGACGATTATCTGATCATCTGATAAGGGGCGTTGCCGGTCGCGGAATCACGGGGCCGTGATGTTTTCTTTCTTTTCTTTCTTTCTTTTTCTTTTTTTTTTTGGTGCGATGGGGAGGTGCTTAGGCGGTTATCTCTTGCATGACCGTAAGAGCGCGCATCGGTGAATTATCTATATTATTTTATTATTTACTATTCCTTTTTTTTAAAAAAAGAAAAAAAAGAAAAAAAGAGAAAAAAAAAACTGAATTTACTATGATTATTATTATTATTTTGTAAAATTGCCTTTTCCTTTCCTTTCCTTTCCTTTCCTTTCCTTTCCCTTTCCTTTCCCTTTCCTTTCCCTTTCCTTCCTTTCAACGTCACGCCCATGGCCCGGCAAACCACTCCACGCCTTACGTAATAGGCCGACCCTGTCCGACTACCAGAGCACGTCATGCCGGCGGCGAGGGAAAAAAAATCGCGACCAGCTTCGATCCGCACCACGCCTGCATCCCGTCCCTTGCCACACTGTGTGCGGCGCCCTCGTCACCGTCGTTTGTATTCCCTACGCCCGGACTGCATCAGGGTACTGCTTGTGAAAGAGAAGGAGAAAAGAATCCCCTAAAAAGCCACAACAATGGGCGGCTACATCGATTGGACCAAGACGACCAAGTCGTCCAACTACCATGGCTCGGGGTCCTTTTCGACCTTTATGATCATCGGACGTATGTCTGCGTCTTTCTTTTCCTTTCCTTTTTTTTTTCGCCCTCGTCCCATCGTTTGCCGTGCCCCTCCAAAAAGGTCATCCGCTAATCGCTCCCCCCCCCCCCCCCCTTCAGCCACTTGCTTCTTCCTCGGCATCCTCTTCGCCTGCTTCCCGTATGACTTCCCCCTGCTGTGGAGCAAGGAGCCGGTCCCGGACAGCTACTACGACCAGCTCGAGACGCACCTCAAGTTCCTGCACCAGTCGCCGCCGCTGATCGGGCGCATGCTCAACATCATTGTCAGCGTGGGCTTCCTGGGCATGTTCATCAAGCTGTTCCGGCCGAGCGAGGCCAACTTCTTGTTCGACGGCGCGTCGCTGATCCTGTACACGATCGGGGTGGCCGTGTACATCACCAACATTGTCAAGGGCCTGCGGACCATCAGCGCCGGGTTCTGGGATTCGGACGACTACAAGAGGGCGGCCAACTTGGCCGAGGGGGAGGTGATTCTCGGGAGGGAGGACAGCCTGAGGGTCTTGTCGGCGAGCAACACGATCCTGGCCCTGGTGTTGATTGGGGTGTTGGTGCTGCAGGCGGGGCAGTGGTACGCGGAGAAGAGGGACCAGGAGGACGATGCGGCTCTGGCGGCCAAGAAGGACGGGTCTCCTGCTGGGAAGGCAGCTAGCAAGAAGAAGCAGTGAAGAGGGGACAAGAGGGAGGGTTGTTAAAACAAAGGGTTTTTTTTTTTGGGGGGGGGGGGGGGGGGGGGGGGGGGGGGGGGGGGGGGGTTGGGCGAGCTGAAGTGGTTGTTGGGCAACGTGCTGCGGATGGCAATGTCTTGGGCCCTAGGTTTCTCGTTGTTGTTTTTTTTTTATTAAGGCATAGAGGAATGCTAGTGTCATGTGTCGCTGCTATGTACATGTGATGAGGGAGTCGGGGTGTGTCACGGCACTCGATGTATCAGAGGCGGATGGCTGGGTAGAAGGCATGAGAAGCAAAGGGGATGAGGCCGTCTCGAGCCGACGAGAATGGGAGGCTCGCGGCGGTCGGCCGTCGAGACGGACGGACAGACGGACAGACTGGACTCGGGCGCGTTGGAACCGTGATTCCGGCCAGGCCGGCGAGGGGCTGGATGCAACGTGCCGTGGCGGCGCCGGTCGGACTCGGTGTTTGGAAGAGAGGAAAAGGGGAAGAGGGGAAGAGAGGAAGAGGAGGCTGTGCGTGGCCAAGGTGGCCATGGCCGGAATCACAGCCGTCGTCGCGACATGGCCGTGACACGGCGTTTCCGGCCACTCCTCTGCCGCCCCGACTGCTGGCGTTATTTTTCCTTTTCTTTTTCTTCTTCTTCTTCTTCTTCTTCTTTTTTGTGTGTGTGTTTTTTTCTTATCAAAAAATCAAAAAATCAAAAAATCAATAATACTATTTTAATGCGTCTCCCCCCTCCGCTTCTCCCCGCCACGCCTCCTGTCTTCGTGCCCGACACCAGAGAGCAGAAAAAAAGGCCCTCTCCTCTCGTCCCGTCCTCCCATCCGCCCGTCGCCCGTCGCCCGACCCAACCCCTCCCCCCTTCCCCTTCCCCCCTCCTCCATCCTCCATCCCTCTCCAGCCCCCGATCCAATCAACAAGTGCCGCCATCCATTTGCGGGCTGCAGCCCCACTGCCCAGACTCTGTGTGACGCCAGAGAGAGAGGAAACAAAAACGCCATCGAACCGCGCGTGCTGGTCCCGAACCACGTTTCTTTTTTCCTGCTCCCCAGGTCAAGAAAAAGGAAAAAGAAAAAAAGGAAAAAGGAAAAAGGAAAAAGGAAAAAAGGAAAAAGGAAAAAGGAAAAATATAGACATCCCCGCTATCTACACATCCATCACCACACCCTCGCGGACCGCCTTTTCCGAAAAACGGAGCTTCCTTGGCGGCCAGCGCTGACCAGATCTTGACCACGGCCCGTTGTCGCACCCCGAGTTGTGGTCCGGCCTTTTTTGGGGGAGGGGTTCTCTTGTCTTTTTTTTTTTTTTTTTTTTTTTTTTTTTTTTTTTTTTTTTTTTTTTTTTTTTTTTTTTTTTTTTCTCCCAGGCCCATCTGGTCAACTCCACTCTTGTTGCATATAACGTCGCCGGG
>SRPY01000828.1:0-14402 GCA_018360145.1 Claviceps africana | reverse complement strand
AAAAAAAAAAAAAAAAAAAAAAAAAAAAAAAAAAAAAAAAAAAAAAAAAAAGGGACAACCGGGACACGCCACCACCGTGTCTGTAGTCGCCGCCCGTCCTAGCCGGACCCAGCACATCGTCTGGTCTTCCCCGAGCACCCGCCGCCCGGGCCCCATGATGAGTTTTTGCCATTCGCGTGGCCAGAAGATTCCATTCGCGTGGCTGGCCCACCGAGACCTCACTCGCAGCCTAGCATGGAAGCAGATAAAAGCACACACTATATGTATATCCCTTTGAGTGCGCGAAAGCGCCAACGAGGTACCAAAAGGACCTATAAGCCAATCAGCAAGGCTAAACAAAGGGTACTTAATTTATTGCAGGAGATACGTAGTAATAGAAGTCACTAAGGTTCTCCTAGTACAGCGCGCTACATCGATTTATACAAATAAAGCGCGGAATCAAAAAGTCACTCTATGTACTGCTCCAGGTGTGGGTTCCGTGACCTCATTGGCGCCTTCGCGCGCTCAAAGGGATACCCTTATCTATTGCATTTAATAGCAACCCCCCCCCCCCCCCCCCCCCCCATCATGCCGCTGTGCCAAGGCCCCAACGAGGAACGGGCCCCACATCCACCACGCTCGAGCATTGCTAACCGGGCGGCCAGGAAATTCTAGTCGGGCGGCTGCCCCATTTTTACCCAATTAGAAGCCTGCCTAACCCCCCCCCCTAGTATTACATACTATAGCGCGTAGGACCCTCAGAAACCTAAAGGTATTAATTAAGATATAAAAAATATATTATATTAACTGCAGCAGCTAAGGCTAAGGGCTCTGCGAATGTAATTAAATTCCCACTGGCTGTGTTGTGTTGCCTCTAGCTGAGTTGCCTCTGGCTGCGTTGCAAGAATAACCGTCTCGACGCTGGAAGGCGGCGGGCTTCTAATTGGGTAAAAATGGGGCGGCCGCCCGACTAGAATTTCCTGGCCGCCCGGTTAGCAATGCTCCCACGCTCCCGCCATCATCCCCTTTCGACGCGGTAGGTCGCCGGCCCCCAACTCCACCTGGCCGTTGCGCCGTAAAGCTCCCCCACGCTCAACCACGTGAACAGCCGCAACACCTAACCGTGGCCCACGCAGAAAAACCAAGTACTCCCCCATCCGGCCCGGATCAGGCCCATCTGGGCGCTCAAAGAAAACACAAGCATGCCAAAGTACTTTGCACCAAGAGACCTCCCCCCTCAAGTATAAACACAGTCGAACCTCCTGCAAAGCCTCGCCCCGGCGCCTCGTCGGACCAGGCCACCAACAAAACACTTCCAAAAAGGCGTCGGCGTCCCGCGAGGCCCATGACCGCCGAGCACGGCAGTTCACCCCCGAGCGCATGACCAGAAAGGCCATTCATCGAAGCGCACCGCGGTCCGCTCCTCTATTTCTGCTGACGACCCGTTGCGGCCTCGGCCTCGAGTCGCGTGGCATGCATCCCGAGCCCACGACGGCTTCTATCGTGTGGAACGTGGGTTGGTGCCGACATGGCCGCAAGATTAAATTTTCAAAAAAAAAAAAAAAAAAAAAAAAAAAAAAAAAAAAAAACCTAAATTACGCCATTTCATGTGACCAACTTCGTACGACATCATCCTTGTTTGATTTTGCAACGGTACCTGGCTAGAGTTTAGGGATCTAATAATATAGGATGCCTGAGATTAGGAGTACTCGGTCATAAATTATATAGCGACAAGGTCACTCCAAGTTAGGTGGCCTCGGCGTAAGAAACCCATGTAGAATCATTCAGGGGTTATACTTATACCGTATATACATCCCCTTTGTGCTATATTATATGTAAAAAAAAATGAAAAATGCAAAAATGCAAAAATGCAAAAATGCAAAAATGCAAAAATGCAAAAATGCAAAAAAAAAAAAACAACAAGCTACATAATCTACACAAAACATCTGCTGCCCCATTGGCTCTCGCTTCTTCTTCCGTTTCTACCCTCCCGCGCCAAATCTATGCAAATGATGCCACGTAATGCGTCGGCAACTTGGTCAGCACATCAAAACTTCCCGTACCGAGGTCGCCCAGCCGCCCCACCACCAGACGGCTGCTCGGCGTGGCCAGGTCCTCCCAATCTCCGTCCAGCACCGCGTCCTTCAAGAACTCGAGCGTCGTCTCGAAACTCATCTTGGTAAACGGGCTGACGTTGCCGCGCAGGCCCATGCGGCTAAAGGCCGTGAAGCCGCCGTTGCGCGTCATGTAGTCGGCAATGAGGTTCAGGTGTCGCTGGTCGACCTTGATCGAGTGCGACGAGAAGACGCTCGACAGCTCGCGCACAATGCTGCTCCGGCATGCCTCCACGCCGTAAATGGCCAGCACCGCCGCAATGTCGTTGGACTGGATCCGGTGCGGGTCGATGTAGTCGCTGTACATGGTCATGGCTCGCATGTTGACGCCGTCAACGTGGATGATGGGCTCCATCGGCCCTCCCGGCCGCGACCGCTGCTCAGACACGTTGCTCGACCCCACACCCCGAATCTCCCGGATCAACGTCTTCTTCACGGCCTTTTGCACAATGTTGAGCATCAGCAACTTGGGTATGCCCGCCTCAAACTCCAGCGTCACCTTGCACCACTCCCCCCCTCGTTCGTCGTACTCAAAGGCCGTCACCACGTCAAACTCATCCTTGACATAGTCCGCCAGTACGGTGCTCGACTGTGCCATACCGTCATCCATCTTGTTTTCGTCGTCGTCGTCGTCGCCGCCGCCCTTCCTCTTCTTGTTGGAGCCGCCTTGCGCGGGGCCGTCCTCGTCCATGCCGTCCATGCCGTCCATCTCCACGTCCGCCCGTCTTTCGGCTTCTTCCACGTTTTGGAGGACTTGGTCGTCGGCATCGTCGTTGGGTCCGTACGACACGGCCTCGGCATGGTTAGCCCGCTGCTTGGCGGCCGTGTTGTCGTCGTCGCCGTCGTCGTCGCCGTCGTTGTCATCGCCGCCGCCCTCGCCGGCCCCGTGAGCAGCAGCGTTGGCGGCGGCCATTTCCACAACGCCAACCCTCTCTCCAATGTCAGGCACGGCTGACGTCGCCTCCGCAGCTCGCTTCTTGATCTCAGCCTTGACCAGCGTGAGGATGCGGCGCAGGGCGTTTCTGGCCAGCGCGTTCATGACCTCGAATATGGTGACATCATATGTTTCCGTGTATTCGTGCGCCGGGAACAGTCCGAACTGGACATGGTATATCTTGGCCAGACCGTGGATTTTTCCGCGTCCAGTCCTCTCTTCCACGGCCACGCTGTCCAGAATGTACGACAGAGGCAGCGCGCTGATGGACTTTGCAAACCGCTCGACGTCCCTTTCGGAAAGCTCCTTGTTCGGGTAGAGCGTCATTGATGGTGTCGATATGTTGACCGCCGCCGTCATCAATATCTCTCTCAGACGGGGGATACCCTGGGTGACATTGTTGGCAGAGTGTCCGGCCAAATGGAAGGTATTCAGCGTCATCTGTGTCGACGGCTCACCCACCGACTGACCTGCGACGACGCCAACGGCCTCGCCCGGCTCCACCAGCGACTGCAGATACTTCATCGCAAAGACCACCTCGGCGTTCTTGCGAGTGAGGACCGACTTCTTCGACGACGACGACGACGACGACGCTTTGTCGCCATGCTTGTCACGCACAAGACCGTCCACATTCTTGTCGAGGTAGGATGACATGGCATTGTAGAAGAGCTCAGACGATACGAACAGATTCGTAGCGGGGTTGAAGACGCTCGTCAGCGGATCTTTCCCTTTGAGACTGCCCGCCTGTTGGTGCTTGATGGCGCTCCTCATGTACTTTGTGAAGAGCGATCGCTCGCATCCCAGCTTCTCGACCACGTCCGGCCTGTACCTCAGCTGCGCCACCTCCGAGGTCAAGTTTTCCAGCACGAATTTGAAGTCTTTGAGATAGGTTTGTTTTGTGGTGTCGAGCCCGTCCTCGCCATAAAGAAACTGGACGATGGAGCCGTCGGCATCGCGAACCGTTGTGTCATAGCTCACCCGGAGTCCCTCCAGGCCCTTGATCACGCATCTTTGCAAATACCCGGAGCGAGATGTCTTGACGGCCGTATCAATCAAGCCTTCTCTTCCGGCCATAAGATGGAAAAAGTACTCCTGCGGCCGGATTCCCGTAAGAAAGCGGCTGCTGATATAACCGTTGGCCGTGATGTTGGTCTCAAACGCCTTGAAGCACGGCAGTGATTTACCGCTGACCATGAGTGGGACTCGTCTACTCTCCAACACTTGCTGTCCAAGATTGCAAGAGATGAGCGACGCATTTACTCGTGTACCCTTGGCGCCCGATGTGGTCATGACCTGCATTTGGTTTCGTGGGAACGGCTTCTCCAGATTGTTCGGGAGACAGGCTTTGAGGACCCGATCCGTAATGTCCGACGTCTTGGAATTCATGAGCAGATCTAGTCCTTCTTGCTTGCTATCGTCACGAAGGACCTCCTCCAGCCGCTCCAACAGAAGCGGGTTATTGGGATCCGAGTTGTCTGGGAGAGAGACGTAGCCCGAAGCGATCTCCAAGCCCTTGTGGTTGACGGCCTCCAGTTCTTTTCGCCGTGCCGCTTCGCCCTCGTGC
The DNA here is from genome assembly GCA_018360145.1 of Claviceps africana. Taxonomy (NCBI): domain Eukaryota; kingdom Fungi; phylum Ascomycota; class Sordariomycetes; order Hypocreales; family Clavicipitaceae; genus Claviceps; species Claviceps africana. Next base: position 9,811 of record SRPY01000828.1, on the reverse strand, counting down.
GTAAGCCTCAGGTCCTCCATACCGCAAGAGAATGCCCTGGTGTTGAGATATCGAGTCAGGAGTCGGCTGAAGGCATTGAGGAGTTGGCCGGCGCTCGATGGGCCGTAGATTTCGTGGATGGCATGGATGAGACCCCCCGAGCTTTGCCCGATTTGCGACTTGTCGAGAATACCAGTGATGAACTCTCCGTCCTGGAACAGGACGACCCCTTCTTCCGAGTTGGCACTCCATTGCTCGGCCCTGACCTGTGCCTCTCCAGTCAGGCTCAGGGGCCCGTGGTCCGGGGGCTGTATATTGAGCAGAAGCGTTGTGATGACCTGCTTTCCCGTCCACCGTGGTGCCGGTTTGATGATGGCTGGCGGCACGAGCTGGATTCTGTCGCCGAAAATGTGGCCGCTCTCGGGCCGCATGGCACTGTAGATCATGGTTTGATAGTCGCCACGGCTGAAGAAAGTATCACGACTACATAGCAGAGTCGATATCGACAGATGATCTTGAATCAGACCACGTAATGGCTTGCCTTGCGTTCCGGACAGGTATTGGTGGTCGGTATCGGCGATTTGAAGTGCCTCGGCCCGGGCAATCTCGTTTTGCGGAAAGTGCATGTTCATCTCGTCGCCGTCAAAGTCGGCATTGTACGCGTTGCAGTTGGCGTAGTGCATTCGAATCGTCTTCTCGCCCGGTAAAACTCGCACGCGATGACCCATCATGGACGGCTTATGTAGCGTCGGCTGACGATTCATAATCACGACATCACCATTGGTCATGTGGCGATGCACCTTCTTGTTCCTGTTCTTCACCCTGGCGGAGTTGAGGTTCGTCGGGGCGAGCAGCTGGTTCGCCAGTGATATACGCTCATCTGCTGTTTTCTTTCTCAGGTTTGTAACGTGCCCATATTCATCCTCGATTGCGACTGCTCCGGGCCACGTATTCACGCCGTTGATCACAGCCTGCTGCATATCCCTGAAATTATGGCTGGTTACCGGCTCCGGGTACGTGAGCTTCCGGGCGAACACGGGCGGTACGCCAATCTCATTCGTCTCAATGTTTGGATCTGGCGATATGACACTTCGAGCTGCGAAGTTGACACGCTTGCCCATCATGTTCTTGCGAAACAGGCCCTCTTTTTTCTCCAACCTTTGCTTGATGCCATCCTCATTGCGCTTTGCCGCAGCACCTTGCACAGGATTCTTATTCTTGTCAATCAATGCATTGACTCCCTCTTGCAGTTCTCCCCAAACCTGGTGCAGCTTGGTCATATCCGCCACTCCTTTGTTGATTGCCGTGTAGGTTTCGGCCATCTTGGCGCAAGACCGCAGAATGGACTTGTAGAGGGAGTTCTCCTGCGCTTCGGTGACTTGGGAGTCGCCAGTGCGTGCCTCGGGTCTGTAGCGGTTCGGCGGCACAAGAATCGTCGTGATGAAGAACATGTCGGGGTCGATTTTCGACGAGTTCCGTGTGGGTGGTTTCGCGTTGTACAAAAGAAAGACGAGATCTTGTTCCTTCTGGAATAATTCGACCAAGCGAGCATGTACCTCCATGGGACTGATGTATCTCTGTGAGGCTTCCACGTCATCGGGAAGTTCGCTCAGCCTTTGAACACGAACGTCGTCGCTGTATTCGTCGTTTGACATTCGGCTTGTTGCGTCGTCGTTATCCACATCATCTGCTGCGGGGGGATCAACGCCATCGCTCCGCTTGGATTCTGCCTGGTAGAGCCGGGTCATTGCATCCTGTCGTTTGAAGCTCCGTTGTGCCATTTTGGCTTTCTCCTTGGCCGATAACGACTTCTCAAACACATTGACAAATCGATCCTTGCGATAGGTGGGCGAGATTCCCCCACAGCTAGCACATAGCCTCTGTTTCGAAACCTCGGCGAGAAATTCCTTGATCACCTCGCGGCGACCCTGGGACAAGCCTTCGTGTTTGCCCTTCTTGACGTCCCCCAGTCGCAACTTGACACGACGAAGGCATTCCTGGACGTACTTGTCCCTCTTTCGCATTATAGCTGTGTTCGTAGTCCCGTCTTCCTCGGCCTGGCTGTCGTCCGAGCCGACCGAGTCGACGAGACTCTCGCCAATAGTAGCTACGTCGTGGGCTTCATGGACGAGGCCGTGTTGCAGCAGACGAAGCTGGCATATATACTTGTGCAGATCCTGTGCGCGCAGTCGGAAGCCCTTGCAGTATACACAAGTGGCGCGAAGTAGAAGATAGGCCTGGTTCATGAAAACGGGATGATATACAGGTACAGGCAGTTGAATATGCCCGGAATGGCCCGGACAGCCCAACTGATTCAGGTTGCATGTCGCACATCTACACATTCAGTTTTTAGTGTGTGTTTTTTTTTTGTAAAAATTAATTAAAAAAAAACAGTAAAAAAAAATGCCCAAAAGACAGGGCCCGGAGCGGACGAAACTTACGGTGCATCTCCCCATGAACCAAGTGCTGGGTCGTACAGGCCGCCAGGAATGGGGTGAAGCAAGGTATCGAACGTGTTGTCATTCTCGATTCGCTTGACGGAGATGGCCTTGATTTCCTGAGGAGACAAGAACCTGAACTCAACCGAGTCGACCTCGGACGATACAGGCTGCGCGATGTTCATACTGCCGGTGGGCAAGGCGGTGGCTCGCCGTCAGCGTCATGAGCTCGATCGAGAAGTCGATGCCCCAGCGGCTGTCTCGCGCCCAAATCGTTGACAAGGTAGAGAAGGTATAGAAAATTTTAAAAATTTGGGCGGTGATGCTTGGCAGAATACCTTGCATGTTGAAATGCCAAAACGGATGAAGGGAAAATGTCTCCACCATGCACGCGCTTTTTCAACCAGACGGTTGGACAGTCCAATTGGCTCCGCTGCCGCACTGTCGCCGCAAATAGGGAAAAACTCAATGTCCGTAGACCTGGAACACCAAGTAGGCCTGCAGGTAAAAAGAGAGAGAGAGAGAGAGAGAGACAAAAAAAGCGGGGCGTAGCTTTAATGAGGCTATCATCAACGTCCGATTTTTTGCGTTTGAAATCTCTTGTTGCCTCCCACTTCGGCATTCTTCTCCGCGGCTGCCAATGTGGGTGGTGCCGAAATTTTCATTCACGAACATGACATCTTTCAAAAACCAAATCCCTCTCCTCCTTCGTTACCGCTTTCCAGCCACATCTACATACTACGTACATACTCCATCTCCTACCCGGCTAAATACAAAAGATTTTCTCACAAAAAGATGGATCAAGAAGACAGAGAAGAACAAAGCACCCCCATCACGCATCCTCAGCAAGAGCTTCAAGGTTCCACTTCGAGGCCTACGAGATGAACCGAGTCACTCTCCTCCCACGGATGATCCTTCTCCGTTGCCTGGATAAGCGCAGCATGCTTGGCGCTCCTGGGGGTAATGTTGTAGGGAAAAGGCGCAGGACGGCTGATCAAGCCAGCCGTGGCCTCTCTCTTGATTTCGAGAGGCCTTCCCTGCTCGTCCAGCTTCCTGGTCACATCAAAGGTGGCGATGACTCGTGAGATATTGAGGTACATAGTGTCATCTGCCAGGTACCGGCCGGGACAGATGCGACGGCCGTAGCCGAATATGTGGTCCTTGGGATCTGGTTCGTTCCGAGGCTCCAAGAAGCGCTCGGGATTGAACTCGGACGGGTTCGCGTACATTTCTGGGTCATGCATGAACCACCAGATTGACGGAAGGATGAAGGCGCCCTTCGGGATGCGATAACCCGAGTAGATCATCTCCTCCTCAGTGGTGTGAGTGGTGCCGATCGGCACGACTGGCATCCACCGGTGCGTTTCCTTGACCAGAGCATTAATGTACGGCAGGCGGTCTCTGTCCTGGAAGCCAGGCAATCTGTCACTGCCCACGACCTCGTCGATTTCCTTTTGGGCCCGACTTAGTACGTCTGGGTGCAGGATCAAGGCGAGCAGAAGGCTGCTGAGGGACGACACGGTAGTGTCTGCACCGCCTCCGAATAGGATAGCAGCACTTTTTTTGATGATGTCTTCGTCTTCTTGGTTCAATGCCTTTCTTTCGCCCGCTTTCCCACCGTCCTGTCTGAGATGACGGGCGACGTAAGAGGGTTTAAACGTTCCTCTCGAGATCTGTTGCTCGGCGAAATTGTACGGGACGTCTATCATGCCTTTACTAAATTGAACCCACTGACGCGCTATCTTGTGGAAGGATACGCCCGGGAGCCAGCTCGGCAGATGCCTCAATTGTGGAACGATATCAACGGCCCAACTGAAAGGCAGTACCGTTCTGGAAAAGACGTCCATGCCGCGCTCAATGGCACTGACTAGAGGATCGACCTTGTGAGGCTCGATGGAATAGCCGTAAACGATTTTGAGTATGATTGCGCTCGCTTCACTTTGTGACAGGAAGCGAGAGTCAGTGGCTGTGGGAGGATGCAAAGGAATTTCCCCGGGGGGGGGGGGGGGGGGGGGGGGGGGGGGGGGCAGCAGAACAAAAAGGGTCGGCGGTCTTCACCTACGTTTTTATGTGGTCGATGAAGCGGCTAGGCTCATTCATGACGCGCAGCAGAAGGCGTTTCGATTCCACGTCCTGTATGGGGGAAAATTGCTCGACAAGTAGCTTAGTGCCCATCAGTTGATGCATCAGTTTGCGATGTTGACGATGGACGGGGCCGCTCGTGGTAGTGGGAGCAAGACCTCCCTGGCCGCACATGTCGGCAAAGTGAAAGGCGGGCCTTGCCGACGTTTTGGAGGACTTCTTGACCAGAAGTTCCTGCGCAGCTTCGTGCGAATGGAGGATGACCAGCGTCGTGCCGAAGACGGTCAGGGAACTAATGGGTCCGTACGTGTCCTTGAGCTTGAGCCAGTGCTGATACTCGGGTATGCCCCACGGAGGCAGGTCAAAGACACTGCCGACGATGGGAAGACCCCTTGGTCCAGGTGGCAGGCGAAGAGATGATTTAGAACGAGATCGTGGGTAGTAGAGGACGATGCTCAAGAGAGCAGCCAGGAGGGTGAGCGGGATCCAAAACATGTTGAACTCGGTATGGATTTTTGATTTTTGATTTTCGATTCTTCGATCTGTATTCTTTTGTTGTTTGTTTATTTTACTTGTCTTGTTGTTTTATTTTGTTTTGTTTTTTCGGTAGAGGAAGAGGAAGAAATAAAAGAAGAAAAATGGTTCTTCCAGCTTGAGCGCGGCAGAATAGAATCAGCTCTATAAGACACTGGAAAGAGAAGACGTCGGTTCTCCTCTTATTGGCGTAAAGTGATAAGGATAAAGAGCCGAAGAGCCACTTTTATGGCTGCATATGACCCGTCTTGCTGAAGATAACGTGAAGCCAGCCGAGGTAAGCCACGATCCCGGTCTGAGGCTGTCCAATGGCAGAGAGTACATGCAGCAACGAATTATTGAACGATGCAGCAGCAACCAAGCCTAAAATAGATGAAATACCCTCCTATTGCTCACAATCGCGGCCTTCAATCGCAACCTCTGTAAGCATATAAGATACCTCTAATAGAAGCTTTCAATAAATATAATTATAGCGTGTATACGTGGCGAGGCACGCACGTTATTTATTGTTACTGCTGTGCGTTTATATACTCTATTAGGTAGGTATTCCTTCCGTTTTAGGCTTGGTTGCTGCTGCATGTTCAATAATTCGTTGCTGCATGTTCAGTACTCATGGCAGAGGAGGTTATTCTGTGTCATGGCCTGTGTATCGGTCCGAAGTTGACCTGAGTAGTTCCGGCTGGGCCCCTAGATAATTTGCCTAATATGCCATGCCTGCCTATGCCTGCCTGTCTATGCCGATCCTGCAGTGCCACACGGCCTTTGCGGATGGGCGAGACGTCGTGGCCTGCCTTGTCCATCCTTGTCCGTGCTAAATGGCCACGTAATCATGGATACCCTGATACCCCCTGGTGGGCAGCCGGGGGAGCTGAAAAGGGGACCACGGCATTGTAGCCTCACTTGGGGAGAGTTGATGTCACGGAAGCATCGTTGAAACGGAAGGGCAAACTACCCGTACAAGTTGACCTCTGAAGGGGTCCTAGACACGCAGACATTGCACGTCGTACATACATACGTGCATGCGACGTCCGGTGATGACATCCATGCCTGCTCTTTTGTACCACAAGAGCGCTGCGCGGATGGTCAGTGTGGGGACCGAGTCTGGCTGGGGCGTTAAGGATTCAGGATTCAGGATTCAGGATGAAAGGGATTGCCGGGCCGGGCCGACTGAGGTCAACATGGGTAGCGAGATTGCTGCTGAAGAGGCATGCATGCGTACTTGCCGCCAGAAACGGATATGCAGAGAGGAGACGTCATGTTCCCAGGGAAAACGGACATGACCTAAGTTTGGTCGGTGGGCAGGACATTTACGATGCTGGAAAGGCGGGGAAAAAGGCCAAAGCGAAAAGGTGCGCTTCTCGCGCCTGCGCACCTTCCCTGCGCTTTGCCGTGTGGACAATCGGTCTGTTGACTCGGTTTTGTTGGAGGTGGTGACGTCAGCCTATCAAAGCGAACCATGTCTTTCCTCGTTGGCACATGTCCTCACTTCACAGTGCGCACCTCTTCCCACGCGCACGCAGAATTTGGGTAAAACAGAAACAAGATCCTGACGAAAAAAAGAAAAAAAGAAGGAGAGAAATGGCCCTCATGCACACCGTCAGCCGGGCCCATCGCATGGCCTACCGCATCGGCCGCGGCGAGCAAGGCGTCCTCACCTTTGAGCCCTACAAATCCGCCCTCCTGCCCCTCTGGCGATTCCGCACCGCCGACGTGGCCACGAGGAGCGCGGCCGATCTGTGGGCGCGCTTCGAGGCCTTCCACCAAGAGGGGGACTTTGTCGGCATGGACATGGCGCGAAAGTTCCTCCAGATGGGCATGACGCGGGCCAAGAGGTACGCCAACCACGCCGGCGGGCGGAAATACGACAAGGCGACGGGGGAGCAGCTTGCCGAAAGCACAACGCATGCCGGCCGGGGGGAGAAGGAATTGGCGAGCCGGATATTCAGAGGGTACTGGCAGCGGTGCGGGCGCCACGAGGGGTACAAGGCGCTCAAGCACGAGTTTTTGACGGAGCAGAAACGACACGTCGGGTCGTAGTTTTTGGAGGATTTCACGGCCGTGGCCCTCGCTCGAGGCCTCGTCAAAGCCTCGTCAAAGAACCGTCAAAGAACCGTCAAAGAAACGCCAAAGAAACGCCAAAGCCTCGTCACTCCCGGCCGAGTCATCCCGACGGAGCGTGACCGCCGTCCCGTGAGCGAGGATGGCGAGCTTGTGATTATCCATGCTACAAGTACAACATGCGCCCACTTTGATTCGACAGCGGTGCACAGTCATGGAGAAGCGATGCAGCCATGTCTATGTATTGTGAAGGAGAAAATAAAACGAGAAGTCAGCAGTTCTAGTATGGGCTTCTTTTACGGTCCTTGTCCAGCCCCCAGGACTTGGCAGCTTACCACTGCATGCACGGGCTCATGGATGTCTGCGAGGCCTGGTCCACAGAGACAAGGCATCCATGCACAATATACCACAAGCATGCTATCTCCCCTCATGTCGAGTATGTACGCGGACACAAGGTGAAAGGCCAGACGGTCTGGTCAAGGACTGGTAGCACCGACAGTCCCGACGCCTGGTGCCTGGTCGCCGGTTCGCAGCAGCATCGCCCGACGCGACGAGCAGCCATGAGTGACGATGTTCCGTCCATGATTCCGTGTCGCCCTCACATAGGCTCACACTAAGGAAAAAATCCACAAAAGGCCACATGAGGCCACACGAGGCCGCACGAGGCCGCACGAGGCCGGCTCTCCCTCCGTCGAGCCGGGCCCAGACCAGGAAAACCTCCCCAGCCCCCCGCCCAAACAAGACAGAAGCACGACGCGCGCAACACCAAACTAGAACATCGGAATCTCATCCCCAGGCCAAGAGTCGTGTCGACCAGACAGCCCGCCTTTGCATCTCGGCAAAACAAAACCGTGACAATCTCCCCCTCGGCGCCAAGTCCACGCCGCATGGCGGTCGGCCTGCCGCCTCCCCAAGACACAAAACACCAGACACAACACGAGGCACATCCCACACAGCCCGCCCCCTTTTTTCCCGCATTTCCCCATGTCTTGCGTACCTGTGAAGGAAGGACCCTCCTTTAAAAAAATGGTATGTATGTATGTACCACCATGCACGCAGCCAGCCACCACCTGCATCCCGCGTGCATTCACAGACTCGTCATGTCTTCTTCTCGACGAATTCAAAAGTTGCCCGTCCATCCCCTTTTGTGCCTCTTCATGTCGTCAGGCACAAACAAGGGAGACGTGTGCAAGAATATGATGAAAAAGAATAATCTAATGAATACTGATGACAGTAAATAATACTAAAAATGAACAAAAGAAGAAGCAAATGCCGTGGTAGCTCTGGAGATGAGAAAAGGGAGGGGAACAAGCAAGTTGCTGTCTCCCTTGCCCCGCACGGGAAACCCCCCCTCCCGCACCGCCCTTTGTGTTGAACCACCAGCAAAGGAAAAAAGGGAAGAAGAAAAAAGGGGGAAAAAAGGAAAAAAAAAAAAGGAAAAAAAAATTCAGAGAAAAAAAAGGGGGGGTTCCACAATGGAAGAAACAAGACACAGCAAAAGAAAGACAAGAAAACGTGGCGTGCCAAAACAGCCGGCGGGACGCAAGGGCGGCGCGGAGGGCTTTTCCTCCCCAGAAAGGGCCTTCCCAGACGGCCGTGTACGTCGGCTGCCTACATGCGCGAGTGCACGCGAAATGCGCCGAAACGGGCTGCTGCTACGGCCGGAGTTACTTCGTATTTCCGTCTAAAAGGGAGGAAGGGGAGGGAGAGAAGAGGGGAAAAGCAACGCGCGTTCGGTGTGGTCCGTCTCCCTCGAGGCAACACACGTCCATGCATGCATGATATATGTAGACGGGGAAGAGCCGACGGCATCCTTTTCTCCTCGTTTCCATGCCGATGTTGTCCCAGCCCGCCCCGGACAGATATCTCGTACGACTCTGCCGAAGCAACATCTCCCGCCCCCCCCCTTCTCCCATCTCTCTCGTTGCCTGCCCATACACATATACCGTGTCTCGACCACCCGTTTCCTCCCCTTGATTCTCTCCCCTCGGTTTCTGTCCCGCCGAGGTCGTGCCCCAACACCGAGATCAGTCGTGCATCCGAGCGCGCAGACAAAGATGAAGTCCTTCCTCGTCGCCCTCGTCGTGTGCGCCCACACCGTCGTCGGCACCACGCCCGCGGTCCCGACGCCGACGCCGGCCTCGGTCGTCGTGCAGATCCCGCCGGGCGGCGACAAGGACTGTCTGGCCAACTACATTGTGAAGCAGTGTCTACAGACGGAGAGCGACAAGGTGATTTTTTTTTTTTTGATTTTTTTTTTTTTAGCCTCTCATGGGAGATGTACTCGTCCGGACCCGGACGTGGTTGCCACTCCAACACAGGTTCATCACTTGCCAGAAGATTCTGACGACCCTCCAGCTCTCCGCCTGCACGGTAACGGACTACCAATGCATATGCTACGCGTCGCAAGCCATTGCCACGTAAGTTGACTCGATGGATTAAACAAAAAAAAACTGGAAAAAAAAAAAACCCCTAAAAAGAAGAAAAAAAGAAGAAAAAAAGAAGAGGAGGAAAAAGAACAGGACGGAAAACAAAAGAATCCACTAACAACCCCCCAGCTGCTACAACAACTGCCCCAACGACACCCGCGGCCCCCTCGCCACGCAAGCCATGAACGCGGCCTGCGCCGCCGCCGCCCAGTACTCCGCGGCGCAACCGCAGCACTCCCCCACGCCCCTCGCCTCCGGGACAAGCACCGGCTCCGGCTCCGGCTCGTCCCC
>SRPY01000827.1:0-14436 GCA_018360145.1 Claviceps africana | reverse complement strand
GGGGGGGGGGGGGGGGGGGGATTTGGCATGGGGCATCGTGTATCACGGCAGGGCTTGTCAAGGCGGCGGACTGACCTTGCCGATAAAGGGCAGCAGGTGATGCTCGCAGAGAGAATGGATCTCAATGTCCTTGACGAAGATGAGCTCGTTGTGGGATTCGTTGAACAGGGCATTGTTGAGCGTCTGCTTGACGTCGACCTGGTAGCCGCTGGTGAGGAACATGAGGGCCTTGGCGTAGCGAGACGGCGTATCGAGCAGGCCTTCGCGATCGGGATCCTCGCCGACGCACTCGAGGAGCGTCCGGACGGCACCGCGCATCTTGTCCATTCGCAGGGCGGCCTGCTCTTCGGTCTCTTTCTGCCGGTCTCGGGTCCCGATGCCTAAGGGGAGGAGATGGGAAAGGAGGTTGGTTAATGACCAAGGGGAGAGCTTCTTCTTCTTCTTCTTCTACTTCTTCTTTCTTTTCCTTTCTTTTCCTTTCCTTTCCTTTCCTTTCCTTTCCTTTCCTTTCCTTTCCTTTCCTTTCCTTTCTTTTCTTCTTTTTTCTTCCTTTTTCTCTCGAAACGTTTCGCCCGTACGAACCAGACGGGGCAGAGGAGCAGAGCGAACAAGGGGCGGACGGGCGGGCTCGTATACGTACTGGGTCTGCTCAGACCGACAAAGTCGATGACGGGACTCGGCGACCGCGCCGCCTCGCTGCTGGCCGCGGCGAGGGCTCTCTTCTTGGTCGGCGGCTCGTCTCGGGGATCGCGAGCCGCCTTGCTGAGGCTGTGGCGGCGCTTGTCCAGGGCGCCCGAGACGGAGCGGCTGCCGTTGACGACGACGGACGAGGCGTCAAAATCGGCCTTGGAGCGGTGCTTGCTGCTCTTGCGGCGGCGGCGGCGAGACGGTTTGCCGCTTGTCGAGGAGCCGGAGACGCTGCCCGTGTCCGAGGCGGATCGGGTAATGGCATCTTCGGGGTCTGCGAAGCGCGCCATGGCGGGATTGTGAAGACGAGGGACGAAAAGAGGGCGAGTATGGAAGATGGAAAAAAATATGGGGGGGGGGGAATTAGAAAAAGAATTAGGGAGAAAAAAAAAAAAGTCAAAATCCCCGTTACGGGCCGGGTCGACTTTAAATAGACCCCGGAGAGGGGAATTTTGGACCGGCGGCTCGAGACGCTGCCGTGAAGCCCGAGGAAAGCCAGCTGGTTTCCCAGTGTATATCGATATCGTACGTCGGTAGGTTTTGCGACGTCGGCGGCGAACATGCGCGACGCAAAAGTATGTGAATGTGTAACTATGTATGTATGTAAGTATGTCGGTCTCGTGCGACTGGTGCGACTGGTGCGACTGTGGGGTGCTATTGATTGATTTTTGCGGTACAATGCGCCCCCCCCTGGCAAGTAACACTGCGGAACATGAGTACCGGGTGAAAGCGTCTAGAGATATTGGCAGTGGCGTCTCGTAGAGGCAAAGGGTACTTACTTGGACCAAATGTGATGAATCATATCATGTACCCCGTAGGTTCTTCAAGCAAGAGGGTACAGGCCCCTCTCCTTAGCGGCCACGCCGACGTGGCTGGGTAGAGCCTTGTTAGGCAGGGTCTTGCCTTGCTGCGACCATGCTGGAGCACCATTTGTCGCTACTTGCCTCTCTTCGAAAATCGGGCGGCTCGTCATGTACCATGAAATATTAAAAACTACCCACCTCGATCATTACCGTCTCCAAAGTGCCGGTGGGTTTGGCCCAAACGCCCCCTCTCAAGTCGTGCAATTCCAATAATTCAAGAGTTGTGCTCGGGGCTATATTGTAAGTTGTAGGACCAGGCCCCGAGCGCAAGCGGAGGCGACCGGTGTGAAGTCGTTTTCACTCTGTTCGGCAGCCGGCATGGCTCGGAGGTGAATGGCCCATTGATGGCGTAACAGGGTCCGAGATGCGCGTCTTCCGCAGGGCCCTCCCGTCCGGAATCCCCAGGGCAGACATGGGACGATTGTACAACGAGTGGAATGCAGCGACTGATGCGGGACGCCGCAACGCGCTCGCATCGTTTGTGCATTTCCGAAGCGCGGAGTTCTGCTGCCAAGGAAACTGGAACATGGAGTGGAGAGGGGCTTCCCCTGCTCTGGTCATGTGACCCCGCGACAGACACAGCCTGTATACGCGTGCGCCGCCTTGGTCAGCAACACCGGCACGGCCAATCTGGGTTGACCTCACTTCACAGCTCGACTCGGCGCAAAAAAAAAACAACCAAAAACCAAAAAACAACACAACACAACAACAAGATTTCATCCCCTCTTGTTCTTGCCGCTCCCATCAACATCCAACCGCCATGGCATCGCCGCCGTATGCCACCTCGCCGCTGGCCATGTCGCCTCCCAATCCATCGCCGGCCCAACTGCCCAACAAACGGCGCTCCTCGACGTTTGACGCCAACGCTCCCCCCGTCAAGCGCCGAAAACCCTCCAACCTGTCCCAGTCGTCTGTGCCCGCTCATCCTCTGCGTCAGACGTCATTCCCACCCGAGGCCGCGCGATCCCCTTATGCCCGCTCGCCGTCAGTCGACGCAACATCCATTGTTAGTGGCAGTGCTGTTAGTGCTACTGCGAGCGGAGCGCCCAAGAAGAAGAGAGCACGCCGATTGAGGACGGTCAAGGGTGATGAATCGGCTGAGCGAACCCCCAGCTTGGTGGGCGGGAAGGCCCCGACGACCGTCAGCGGCCAGGGCGGGGACAAGGAGGCCGAAGAGGACGAAGAGGATGATGAAAATGGAGAAATGGCCTTGGAGGATGCCGGCGCGCGCACGCAGGAACAGAAGCAAGAGGAAATCAGGCTGAGAGCCATGTTGGTGGAGGCCTTTGACACCGAGCAGTACAATCGATACGAACTATGGCGGGCGGCAAAACTATCGGACGCTGTTGTCAAGCGAGTAAGATGTTGCCACGACTGTTTTTTCCCCCCTCGTCCCTGTTCCTTTTGAAAACTCTGGGAGACATTTCTGCTCACATGCGCCACATAGGTGGTGAACGCTACCGTGTCTCAGTCCGTACCACAGATGGTCAGCACGGCCGTCAAAGCGGTGGCCAAGCTGTTTGCTGGGGAAATCATCGAGGCGGCACGCAACGTTCAAGGCGAATGGATCGCAGCGGGCGAAAACCAGGCGGACCTGCCCACACCGCCACCTTCTGCGAACGAGGCCGGTGCGGATGATGAGATGGAGCAACCGGAGACGAGGCGTGGCCCTCTGCGGCCGGATCATCTTCGAGAGGCCTGGCGACGATACAAGGTCTGTGCAGAGAGCCATGGCGTTGGAGTGCAGCAGCTCTGGCATGCACAACAGGGCAGTGGTGTGGAGCGCTTCTCCACGCGGACAAGGAAGCGGCTTTTCAAATAATTCTACTACGGAGTGAGGGCATGATGTTTTGAGAAAAGGGGGAGGGAGGAGGGGCACGGCACGGCACGGCGGTGGTCATGCTGGGCGTCATTGTACGGGCTTTGAACCCATCGAGCCGGGGGTGGGAGAGGAGTCATGATGAAGAGCTTCAACGATACCCGTATGCCTTCATGGTAACATGAATGGGTACACCACGACGCATTTAGAAATGCAGAATTTACGTCCATGTAGCATCATTCACCGCATGCATGAGCTGCAGTGGAAAATGATGATATACCGCAAGCATGACGTGTAGCGGGAAAATGGTTTGAATGGGCTCTCTCGTCTTCTTGGTTTTCGTGCTTGCTTGGTCAGAAGTATGGTCGCGGGCCGAGATGGCCTTGTAAAACGATGGTCAGCCACGCAGTTTAGTCAAGCCGCCGGAGGAACTGAAAATTCAAAACACGGCAGTGAGCAGAAAAGAGGGAAGAAAAAAAAGAAAAAGAAAAAGAAAGCCTCCCGTTAGCACGAGCACTCCGTTAGCACAATGGCTCTGCCCACCCTCTCTTGTCCCGACTCGGCTGAGACGATGAGAAAGTGCCCAGGGACGGCGAAGCTAACGACAGAAAGGCAATATTTGAAATGACCCCATTCGACGACCCCGTTGGACGACCCCATTCGATGACTCCGTTGGACGATCCCATTCGTCGATTCTACTCCAGGATCCACACCCGCTGCGCAAGTTCCGGGTCAAGTCTGGTTTTTTTTTTTTTTTCTCAGCCGCCCCACCAAAATTCCTTCTAAACCGTCGCCGTCCGTCACTTGATTTGATTGATTCGTTCCTGGCGTGTCACAACGAATTGTCCATCACCACCATCGCCGAAAAAAAAAAAAAAAAAAAAAAAAGGCACGAGAAACGATTGAGTCGAAATGGCAGGACAAAAGGTGAGAAAGGCCGCACCCGCTTCATCTCTTATTCTACGTCATGTGTTTTCTTTTATTCTATTTCTTTTTCCTGTTCTGCCAATTCCTCCATGTACTGCCTGTCGTTGGCATTGCTCTCGTCGTTTTGTGTTTGTCACTGGTGGTGGATGAGCCTAGAGAGAGAGGCGAAAAAAAAAAAACGCCACGGTCTTTGTTCGCCAACAAAGATCTCTGGATTACTGCAATACTCCCCAAGTCAGAGCCTCGGGTTCCCAAATTGGATCATCTGTTGCATTTTGTTCACAATTGCTTGTTCTCTTTTCCCTTGTGTCTTTTTTCTCCCGCTCTCCCCCCTCCCCCCCACCCCCCCCCCTCTTCCCCCCAAAACACTATTCTGTCGATTGAGCGAGCGTGGACTGACATGACCTTGTCCCAATTGGCACAACAGAATTCGAATGAACCCTCGCCCAGCGTGGCTGCCATTCGCATTCGCGATAATCAACGGCGGTCTCGCGCCAGACGCAAGGAATACGTGGAAAACTTGGAGCGCAAGGTCCAGGAATATGAGAAGCAGGGCGTGGGTGCGACGCTCGAGATGCAGCACGCCGCAAGGCTGGTGGCTCTGGAGAATTCCCGACTCAGGATGATGCTCGCGCGTGCCGGCGCGACCGACGCTGACATTGAGGCCTTTTTGCAGTCGTGCCAGGATCGCGAGGCTGCAGAGGCGCTGTCGAGTGTCAGCTTGCGGCCGATGCACCACGGGCTACAGGAACCAAAGCCGAGCACCAAGACGGATGGGAACTTGAGCGACAGTCTGGCCAGTCTGGCCAGTCTGGCCGCCCGTCCCCCGCTTGACGAGGCCGCTGCTGGCCACGAGCCGCGAGCATCTTTCCAGACACACTGTGGTCTGGACAGGATGGCCAGCGCCGCCGCTTCGGCCGCGTCGCTGGCTGCGTCGTCGATATGTGACCTGAGCGTCAAGGCAGAGTCTGCCCGCTTTGCCCCAAGGACCGAAACCAACCTGCCTTCTCTCTCCTACCAGCAAGGCATGGCTGGTGTCGACAACGGTCACGGCTACGGGCTGTACTCGAGCTTCGGCTCTACGACGTCCACGCCGACGCTGGGCGGCAGCTCCTCCTTTGACAAACTGGATGTCCTCGCGTCGGCCACTCTTCAGCAGGGCAGTTGTTGTGAAGGCAAGACGCAGTGCACCATGCCGAATGCCCTTCCCACGCCGGCCTCCGAGGCACCGAGCCCGTCGACGATTGAGCCCAGCACCGGCGCCGCGACGCCCTTGTCCTCCTACGCGCCCGAACTGTCGCCCGGCGCCACAACGGTCGTGCAGGACTTCCCGTCTCCGATGGAGATGTCCTGCAACGCCGCCGCCGCAATCATTGCTGAAATGCAGAGACACAGCGATCGCGACCTTGCCAAAGCTCGACTGGGGTGCCGAGCCCGGGAGGAGTGCTTGGTCAGGGATTCTGTGCTCTTCCAAATTCTGGAAACTGAAGCTGGCGGTGGACGATACTCCTGAGCGAAACACGATGCCAAAGCGTACGAGTGGTGATTCCTTCTTTTTTTTTCCTTCTTCCTTTTCGTTCTCTTTTCCGTCTTTTCTTTTTTTCTTTTCTTTTGGAAGAAAGATATATGCAAGAAAAGGGGGGAAAAAAAGAAATAAGAAGGAGAAGAAAGAATCACACGTACGTGGCGGCTCGACTCGAGGTCCTCCATGGCTCGAGACTTGTCTTTGTCACAAATTGGCAAATGGCGTGGGGAGCGGACGAATCACGTGCCGGCTGCACAACGGATGGCCATTGATCTTTTTATCTCGCGGAGGAAAAAACAACAACAACGCGACAACTACCTAGTCGATCCAGTTTCGGCGCACGCCAATCCATCTCACCGCATAGACCAGCCCTACGAGCACAGGAACCTCGACGAGCGGGCCCACGGTCGCTGCCAACACCTGTTCGCTGTCGGCGCCAAATGTTGCGACGGCCACGGCAATGGCCAATTCGAAGTTGTTGCTTGCCGCCGTGAAGCTCTGCGTGCAGCTGAGCCGGTAGCCACATCCGAGCCGTCTCGTCGTCCACAGGGTCATGAAGAAGATGACGAAAAAGTACACCGCCAGCGGGGCGGCCACGCGCACAACCGAGACCACCTGCTGGCTGACGTGCTTGCCCTGTGCTGCGAAGAGCACGATGATGGTGTACAAGAGGCCGATGAGCGACAGCGGCGAGAGGTATCTCATGAAGACGTTCCCAAACCACTTGTCGCCGGCGAGACGTCTCAGAATAAGGCGGGTGAGAAGAGCGGCGCCGAGGGGAATGCCGAGGAAGACGCCGACGCTGGTGGCCACGAGCGCGTAGGACGGATTGTGCATCTTGTCGTCGTCGGGGCTGTCGGGGCGGCCGACGATGGTGATGAGGAGAATGGCTAGCGGGGCCAGCAGCGCCAGTTGCAGCGTCGAGTTGACGGCGACGAGCAGGGCGCAGTACTCGGGGTCGCCGCCGGCGAGGTTGTTCCATACGAGGACCATGGCGATGCAGCGACCGAGGCCGACGAGGATGAGGCCGCTGCGGAGGCGGGGCTCATCGGGGAGGAAAGCCCATGCCAGAGCGAGCTATCGATGCCATTGGGCACTGTTAGATTGTCTGTCGTGTGTTTTCTTTTTTTTTTTTTTAGTTTTCTTTGTTTTATTTCACCTTGTTTCATTTCACTTTACCGTATCTTCCTCTTACTTTTTTTGTTTCATTTTCCTTCTTCTTCATTTCTTATCGTCGCAAGGGAATACGGACACGCATACCATGAACAATGGGGCCACTACCCAGTTGAGCACCAGACTGAGCCCGATTTGCTTCCACAGCGCTGCGCTCGTGAGCATGGCGGGGAGGGTCTCGTAGCGGACGTTGCAGAGGATGGGATACATCATGAGAAGGAGGCCGGTTGCTTTTGTTTTGTGAGTTGGTGTTCGGGAGAGATTGTAGGGGGGGGGAGTTGTGTGATGAATGTATTGGCTGAGGTTGGGAAGGGAAAATGAAGAAAAAAGGAAAGGAAAGAGAAGGGAGGAGAAGGGGAAAACGTTATATATTGGAATTACACTTGGATTTGGGGGTAGGAGATAGAGGAAGAGTTGGGAAAAGGGGGTGGGGTGGAAAAATAGAGGGAAAAGAGAAGGAAAAGGAAAAAAGTTATATATGCTTAATGGATTATGACATAAAGAGAAAGAAGGGAAAAGGAAAAGGAAAGGAAAGGAAAAGGAAAGGAAAAGGAAAAGGAAAGGAAAAGGAAAAGGAAAAGGAAAAGGAAAAAAAGTTATATATGCTTTGAGGATTATAAATAAAGGGAAAAGAAGGGGGAAAATAAAAAAAAAGGAAAAGGAAAAGGAAAATAGTTTATATATTCTTAAAGGATTAGAATATAAAGAGAAAGAAGGGAAAAGAAAACAAAAAGGAAATAAGTTATATATACTTGAAAAAAGGTCGTCTCTGAGGATCAAGAGGTGAAGGAAAAGATGCGAAAAGATAAAAAAACCATGCTTCATACCGGCCCGGACAACATACCAGTCGGAACCGACACGCCGACCCAGCGTCCCCGGTCCAGGACCTCGGCGGCCCGCGGCGCAAAGTTGCCCAGCAGAATGCCCGTCAGCATGGCGAGGAAGATGAAGACGGCGAGGAACCGGTCCAGCCAGCGTAGGGACGTGAAGGCGGGGGGGCGGGAGTGTTGCGTTGGGTCGTCCATTTTGGGGTTTCCGTGGGATGACGAGGTTTATTTCGCTTTTTTTCCCCATATGATAGAGAAGGGAAAAAAAAAAAGAGAGAAAGAAAACGAATCTATCCATCAAGAGAGCAAAGACTCGCGGGCTTTGTCGTTTCGTCTACTCGCTTTATACGCACTGCGGCTGCGATGCCCCGGCCAATGAGCAAAGGGTAGTGACAGGAGGGAGCGGCCAATGGGGCGAGGCTAGCGGGGCGTGGCCTTGGGAGGGAAAATTGTCCATGGGGGGGGGGGGGGGGGGGGGGGGGGGGGGGGGGTTGTGAAGAGACGGGGTTATTTGGCTTGATGGTGCTGGTGTTTGACCTACGGACAGTGAGCCGGCGTGTATTTTCGAGGATTAAGGATAGGGTTTGTGATCCTTTGCTATGGCCAGGGGAATACCGAGCCGACTCTGATACGCTGCGGAGGACACGGGGGGGAGCGGGGAACCATCTACATGTTCACTTTAGTCCGTCTACGGTAGAGTTGTTTATTGGAAAAAAGAATACTTCATCATGTTGGAGGGGGGAGGCGAATCGTTATACTCGACGCACGAGGCTTTGACGATATGCCGTCATCTCCGGTTCGCAGGGTAGGGGGATGCTTGTGTCTTGGACCCAGGAGCTGTCGGGGCACGGCGTGGGGAGGTTGAGCTGAGGCGATTCGTACATTGGTGTTGGCACGGTGGGTGGCAAGTCTGTTCCGAAACGGTTTACATCAACATGGGCGGGAGTACCTCGTACTGTACCTCGTGACGAGGTTGGGGCGCGCAGAGGCGACGACATGGTGCGGTGCGTCGAGCCTCGTGCCAACGATGCGCTCACCGTCTTGTCGTGCTTGGCAGCGAATGCCGAGACATGCTCCATTGGATGCGTACGGATATCAGAACGTCACGGTGCGGAAACAACACTACACACGCACGTCGACTTTTACCAAAGCAAACAGGCCTCGTTTTGCGTACAAGAGTGCTTTCCATTCGACCTTGGTCATGTCTATTCGGAGCACAAAATGCAAGGTATCCCGGACGCCCAGTTCGTGCATGCGGGTAGATTGCCTCATCTTTTCCACCACCCGCTGCTGCCCGCTGCCGCTCTGATTGCCGCGTCAGAAGTCCATCCCCCCCTTCTTTTGCCCTCGTCGTCCCTTTTTGTTGGACGGGTTCAGTTTCCCCTCATTTTTTGTTACCACATGGGGGCTTTTGTAAAATGAAACATTAAAAAATTCGTCTAGTTCTTCTTGCCGACCACGGAGATGTTCAGAGCTGCGGATAATCAGGTTAGTATGTGCAAACAGTGGACGCAGTGGACATGCCCCGGCCAATCTTTCTCTTCTGTGCAACCGTCCAACGCGAAAAGGACGTCCAAGGCCCTTTTTTTTTCTTTCCCTTTTTTTTTTGCGTCCTGGAAAAGGAGCGGTGCAAGGACGAAACGTACTGGGAGGCAAGCTCTGCTTCAACTTCTCGGCCTTTTCCGTGTCCTGGAGCACCAGGGTGTAGAGGTGTCGCTGGCAGCGGACCTTGAACTTGATGTTGTTGCCCTGCTTGTTCTTCTTGATCCGCGCGGCTAATTATCCGAAAAAAAAAAAAATACAAAAAATCGTTAGATCCTCGGGTTTCCATGTCTTATCTGATTTTGCGCGTGGGAATTCAACTTGGCTCTGTTGTCGCGAGTTTGATTGGAAAATCGCATCGCGGGGAGAGAGCTCGAAATTTTCTTCAGGGGACGTAGCACGTACACGAAG
This sequence comes from Claviceps africana, assembly GCA_018360145.1. Lineage (NCBI taxonomy): Eukaryota > Fungi > Ascomycota > Sordariomycetes > Hypocreales > Clavicipitaceae > Claviceps > Claviceps africana. Next base: position 4,662 of record SRPY01000827.1, on the reverse strand, counting down.
CGTCCTTGCGACGGCAGATCTCGATGAACTACGAGTTAACGAACACGTTAGCATTGGACTGTACTGTGGGATTTCCCCCGTTCTTCAAGTGCGCCAAGACGATGAAAAAAAATACCTTCTTGATATCAGCGACCTCACGAGGCATTTTGGCGGTGTTGAATAAGGTCTTGTCGGGACGGGGACGTTGAGGCGGCGGCGGCGGGATGAATGGATTGGTTCTTGTATTTTTTCAACAGGAATTTCATTTTGTGCGCTGGGCCACTGGGCTTTTCGCGGAAGAGGGAGGGGGGGCCTGAACGCACGGACCAGGCTGTCCCTGTGCCACACCGGATACCTGCTCCAGTGCTTGCGATATTGTGGCTGGTGAGCTGGCTAGCTTGAGCACTGACCGGGCAGAGGTGGCGGTGCGCGTTTCGTCTCCAGTCTCCAAAAAGACCAGATGGGAGCAGAATTGCCAGCCTTGAGAGAGAATTTCGGAGAAAGTTGAGGCGCCGCGTCATGCTTTGGTTCAAGGTTGTGGCGGCGTCGTCGTCATCACCAGACCCAAAGTGCGCTCGGTTGGAAGCAAGCTGTTGATTTCATATCGACACCATTTCCAACCCGACTCGACCCCGTGTGTACTTCGCCGCTACATCTTTCCCCATTCTCATCTTGGCCAGATACTCTCGTAGAGCCCATGCACAATGCCGACGCCACTGGATAATGCAATGAGATCCAAGGTAGGCCCGGACACTTTGTTGTTGTGATCTGCCCCGTCTATCCAGCAACGAGAAATCCGGGGCTAACTTGCCGTGCAGAATCTGGTGCTAGGTACGGGTCACGCGCTGAAAGCAAGCAAGCAAGCAAGCAAGCATGAAACAAGGCCACAGCAGACGAGCTGACACGTTTTGAAGCATTCGGGGGCGCCGTCGTAGCAGCCGCAGTCTGGACCATCTGGGGCACCGACATGTTTCCGCCGCAGCCAGATCCCCAGGGCGATCCGGAGAGGTGGACGCAGGAAGAAATGACGCGCTGGCTGGCTGCGGTATGTTTCTTTTCCTTGTCGCAGGGAGAAAAGAAAATACGGATTTGGCGCGTGATGCTAACATTTCTTCTTCACTACCCCTTTTCTTCTTTTATTTTTTCTTCCACCATAGAGAAACCTGTTTCCTCAAGAGAGCGACTCTCGGGAGCAGTTGTTGGCAAGAATACAGGCGAATATGAGGGGTCCCAGTAGACCGTGATGCCGTGATGCGTCATGACGGGATGCGGTACTTGGGCTGTGCTGGGAGGATGGAGGATGGAGGCACCTTGGATTTGCTCCGCAAGGAATTACGGCAGCATGCCGCTCAGCGTTACGGTTTTTTTTTTTGTTTTTTTTTTTTAAAAAAAAAACCAAAAAAAAAACCCCCCGTTTTCCTCGCGTTCTGTTAGGTAGGCAGGGCCCACCTTCCTTCCTCCCTTGCCGTCGCCCGTCCAGACCCAGACCAGCACGTGCAGGGCGGTGGAGGAGGAGGCGTGCCTCTAAGGCTGGATGGAGTAGTTGCGCTTTCCATGACTTCAATAACCAAGGTGAGATTCGCGTCTCGATCCTCAGCCTAGCCATCTCTCAATCCCGCAAAACACGAAAATAAAGTGAACTGCCTCTCTTTCACCGGCACATTCCCGTTCGGCATCTTGAGTCACAGCCCTGCGCATGTCGTACTCCGTCCCAGTCAAGTCTTGTCGCGTCGAGCAGGCAGGCGTACACCCCCTCAACAAAACACCAAGCACCAAACGTCGATCCATCTTCCGAACGTCGCCCTTGCCGTTCCCACATCGACCAGTAATAAGCACCACATACAAATTCCACCTCGACGCCTGCATTTCGAAACAATACAAATACCGCCCCTTGGGGGACGGCCTGGTGCCCGACACAATAAAAATAAAATACAAGGAAAAACAACAAGGGAGTAAAAGGGGGGAAACGAGGGACCGAAAAAAATAATAATTCATGCCCCCACCTACCAACAGGAGAACATTGATGACCTGCATGGTGGCCCTGCTTGCGGCAAGCTGATTTCTTGCCCTGCCAAAATCGAATTATGGCTTTTCTCGAGGACCCGCGATTGCGCCAGCGATGGAATCGAATCGCCCACGATGCTGAGACGGTTACCGAGAACGCCGCGGCGAGCATCTTTACGTTTTCGCAAAACTACATCAACCCCTGTTTTTCTTCCATGGTCGACTCGATAGAACAATGTACGACGGTGTGCTTGGGCGATCCTGAAGATCGATTGCGAAGGAGAAGAGAGCGTCAGCGTGCCCGCGACAATGCTGAATTCAGCTTCGATTTTTACGACGATTGGTACCAAGAGGAGCAGACGGGCGGGCTTCTGGGCCACTGGGGCGGCGAGGACTGGGACCGGCTGCTTGCTGGCACGGGCGCGGCACGGAAACATGGCGGTGCCGAGACGACGGAACAACCGCGTCGGAAAAGAGGCATGAGCTACGGCACGCGCGGCACGAGGAGAAAGGCCAGTCTCGTTGAAGACCCCACCATCATACCTAGTACGCAGCCCATCGGCTTCTTGAGCCGGTTGCCGTGGAAGATGGGCGGCACACTGCGGTATAAGCCCAGTGCGGCGGATCTTCAAGACCATCCGGGAAAGCATGACGCGGAGGAGGCTGTGCCCTTGCTGGGTGGTGATGGCGACGAAAACGACGACGAGTTGGACTATGGACAGGTGGTGCCTACTAGGCCGCGACAACGGAGTGGAACGACGGGCTCGGGAGGCACGTCGGATTCGTACCGATCAAGAGGAGACTTGTTCCCCAGCGATGGAGAGGGCGAGGAGGATGCCGTTCCGCTGGATGACGATGTGACGTATGACATGATTAAGAGGGATGACCGGAGCAGCGGTAGGACGAGGAGCAGCAAGGGGAAACGCCCAGCAGATGAATTCGCAGCATCGAGAACACTGTCCCGGTCAACACTTGCGTCGACGACTTCGGCAGACTCGCCTGCATGGGAGCGCATGGCTTATTCGCAGCCTTCGACGTCGGACATGAGCCAGATGCCATCCACCGAGGACCTGCCCGGCGAGGAGAGGCGAAGCCGCTGCCAGAAAGAAGACGACGATCAAGAGGCCAGCAGGAGCATGTCGGAGCAGCACCATGCCTCGGAGCGGTTGCAAGTCGACTGCAACGACGCCACCTCACCGGTAGACGAGGTACGGGAAACGACATCCGAGGCAGGGATGGGGGTTCAAGTGGATGAAAAACACCCACGGCCGCCAGGCGGTCTTGAACAAAGGCCCATGGGAGGCAACGATACAGAAGCACCACGGGAGCTGTCGGGGAACAACAACAACAACAACAACAGTGTCGCACTCGAAATATCAACGCCGTCCAAGTCCAGCACGGGGCCGTCCTTTCATGCAGCGCGTCTTCCTCATTTCGCGTGAAGCACAGTACATGCAGACTACAGATGGGGAATGGCACTCTATTTCTACCAGTCGACAAGTACGGCGTGCTCAGGATATGACATGTTTTTTTGTGGGTTGTTGATTTGGCATAGCGGCTGGAATCTCTGCACCAGTGTTTCGACGGGACGATGGGCTTGGCGCGGTGGTGTGGAGGCTATTCGCCGCTGTAGATGACGTGAAGGGCGGCATTATTTTTCTTGACTTTATTAGCGGGCGCGCGGGAAGCACGAAGGCGATGCTAGCGTTCTGTAATCGTGGATTACCCCCCGTTGTCGGCACGGGAGGGGTTGGTGACGTTTCTTGCGCCGGCAAAGGAATGCACAATGAAGATGGTATTCGATCTTGTGTTCCGGCTTGTGTGACGATGACGCGGTCATGTCCGGTTGGTTGCGTCCTGATACATACCTACTTACTTCCGTGTGTATGTACTTCACGTGTACACGCGAGGAGACATTCCAAGTGTGCCTCGGCTGGGCTCGGCTCTTCCTCCCTCGCACAGCCAAGACGAAACTGGCAACGGCAGCGGCAACGGCGGTTCCCCCGCATCTCCGGGACGCCACGACTGGAATCGCCGGCCGGCAGGACAGAGACTAGGATCGTCGCTTGGTCGGCAACACAACCCACGAACGCTCGCCATCTCCATCGCGCGCCGAGAACAAGGCACAAACTGGGACCATGGTGCCTTCGGGTCCCATCGCGACGCCCCTTACCAGGCTGCTCAAGATTCGGCATCCCATCGTGCTCGCCGGCATGGCGCATGCGGCGGGCGCAGAGCTGGCCGCCGCCGTGTCCAACGCGGGCGGTCTCGGCGTCATCGGCGGCTTTCAGTACACGCCCGAACAGCTGCGGGAGATGATGGACGAGATGAAGGCCAAGCTCAGAGAACCTGGTCTCCCGTTCGGGGTCGACCTGGCGCTGCCGCAGGTGGGCGGCGGTGCTCGCAAGACGAACCACGACTACACGCACGGCCGGCTGGACGAACTGATCGACCTCATCATCGAAAGCGGCGCGTGCCTGTTCGTGTCGGCCGTGGGCGTGCCGGACCGGGCCGTGGTTGACAAGCTGCACAGGCACGGCGTGCTGGTCATGAACATGGTCGGCCACCCGCGGCATGCCGTCAAGGCGCTGGACCGCGGCGTGGACATGGTCTGCGGGCAGGGCACCGAGGGCGGCGGCCACACGGGCGACGTGGCGACGTCGGTGCTGATCCCGGCCG